>CM077156.1:164400939-164572183 GCA_039583875.1 Platanthera guangdongensis
CCGTTGAGTGAGGTAAGCTACACTCAACGACTGTAGATTAGTGAAAATTTTGCCCAACTTTTCTGTGGAGTTGACAGACACAACAACACTCAACGTTAAAAGCTATATGACGTTGAGTGAGTAGACCACACTCAACGCATGTGGAATTAGCCACATTTTCAGCCAATTTTTCTAGGCTTAGACTGACTCAGCCTGACTCACAACCTTTTTGCTGTATGGCGTTGAGTGACTAGACTACACTCAACGCTTTTGTACTTAGCCAAATTTTTGGCTATCTTTCATTTAGCCTGAGATAAGCTCAACACTATATGTTATATGACGTTGAGTGAGCTGTCCTCACTCAACGCCTGTGGATTTAGGCAAATTTCTACTAGGCAATATTAAATCCATACCTTTGGCATTGAGTGAGCTTGCTCCACTCAATGCCTGTGGACTTAGGCGATTTTTTGCGATGTTCAGCAATCACTTATTGTGTCCACATGTCCAATCAATATGATATATACTAACCTACACTCAAGACCTCAAATGCACATCAAATACAGTTGATGTGTGTGACATTGATCTGTTTGACTTCTCACAAATCAGGGACATTGGGAACAATGGATTCAACAATCTCCCCCTATTTGAAAAAGTCAAAACCCTTATCAAAATTTTTAAAAAAGTTTTCTTTCCTTGGTCAATGACACACACAACCTATACAGCAAAATAAATATTGAAATTCTGATAAGATATAAGTAAGTGTACCTCATATCCTGCCTGCATGGTGAGCATTTCTTACTCCCCCTGTTTTGCTGCAAGGTGTTTGTCATTACTTGAGTGCCACACGTCTTTCTTTCCCCTTTGCCATCTCTCTCCCTTGCAATGTCTCCCCCTTGCTAAGACCTTCTCTCTTCTCCCCCTCTTCTTGACTTCTGCAGAATAGGCAGATAAGAGCTGGCCCTTCCATTGGTTGACCTTCTCTCTTCTCTCCAGAGTAACTTACTCCCCTCAGTCAAAGCAAGAAACTTGAGTAGAAAGCTGTATTCATGCTTTTGCTTCTGGTTTGGACTCCATGATTTGCATCACCAATGATTTGGTGTACTTGATGGTCCCTTAGATGTCTGGTAGCTGGAAGCAATCTAGCTGCAGCTTGCTGATCTTTAGGGTTTTCAGCCAGCTGGTCTTCAATTTCTTTAGGTATGTTTACTCCTTCTCTTGGAATAGGCAGTCCATCATCATTATCTTGGACTGTGGGGGTAGCTTCCTTGATGGTCAGCTTGTCCATCATCTTCTCTGTACCTGTAATACTATAAAAGGAGGAGCTTAACAGCTCACAGTTAGACATGTTGGATTCATCAAAAACAACATGCATTGACACTTCTACAACTTGGGTAGTTAAGTTGTAGATTGTATATGCCTTACTATGAGTGCTGTACCCAAAAAAGATCCCTTTATGAGACTTGACAACAAACTTAGTTAAATGAGCTTTACCATTGTTGAGCACATAACATTTGCAACCAAAAATCCTAAAATAGCTCAGTTTTGGTTTTCTGCCCTTCAAGATCTCATATGGAGTCTTCTTGTGGCTCTTGGTGATATAACCCCTATTAGAGACATAGCATGCAGTGTTAACTGTCTTAACCCAGAAGTATTCTGTGAGGGATGAGTCACTTAACAAGGTTCTACCAGCTTCTATGAGAGTCCTATTTTTTCTCTCAGCAATTCCATTTTGCTGGGGTGTTGTAGGAGAGGAAAATTTTTGATGATTCCCTTGATCTTCATAGAACCTTGTCATGCACTCAGACTGAAACTCAGTCCCATGGTCACTTTTGATTTTGACCACAGTGCTATTGAATTCATTATGAATTTGCTTGACAAATGTCTGAAAGACATCAGGGGTTTCAGATTTTTTCCTTAGAAAAAACACCCAGACAAATCTGGAAAATTAATCAACAACCACAAGAGTGTAGACTTTCCTAGCTAGACTTTGAATTGACATAGGACCAAACAGATCCATATGCAAGAGGTAGAAGCATCTCACTGAATCTTTGAAGCCAATGCTCTTGAAAGAGCTCTTAGTCTGTTTACCCTTTTCGCATGCAGAGCAAATACCCTCCTTAGTGCATATAAACTTAGGCCCATTCCTAACCAGCTCATTGCTGAATAGCTTGCCTATAGTCATATAATTTAGATGAGCTAGCCTCTTGTGCCACTGGACACATGAAGAGACTTTCTCATCTGCAACTAGTCATACAGGTGAGTCTTTGCTAGAGCAAAGGAAATCTAAAAGTACCCATTTCCACTCCTAGTGCCTGTTAAGATGACCTCTTGGTCACTTAACCTCCTAATTTGGCACTCATGCTTGTGGAATACTATGTCATAGCCAATATCATAGAGTTGGCTAATGCTTATCAGGTTGTGTTACAATAACCCTTCCACATAGGCACTCTAGTGATAATGACTATGCCATTAGAGATCTTACTATAACCTCTAGTCACCCCTTTTTCTGACCCACCAAAGATAACCTTTGGTCCATTCTTTACTGGAGCATAATCCTTCAACATGCTCCTTGTTCCAGTCATGTGTCTGGAACATCCACTGTCCAAGTACTATATAGGGGTATGGGTACTTGGACTAACCTGCATGACACAAATCAGTTAACCTTAGGACCCCAATTTTTAATGGGTCCTTGGTGCATGTTAGACTAAAAATAATTTTGCCTGCCTGCAGCTTTTCTGACAGACAAGCTAACATTGTTCTCTCCAAACTATGATTGTGCCAACAATTAACAGCAAAGTGGCCTATATTGCCACAACACAAACACTCATGAATGTTGCACCTTCTTTTCAGAGCAGGTTTAGTGGCTGCATTAACAACAACTCTCGGTCTAGAATGGGCAGCAGCAGTCCTGTTCTTTGGTTTCCCAGTCCCAGTCTGACATGTGGTGGGTCTGGCAGTAAAAGTGCTTGGGATATCTTGAGCCCTTCTTGCAGCTGCTTTCTTTTCAAAAAATATACTCTTGATGGCCTCAGAGATGCCCAGGTCTGGTCTACTAACAGCCTTGCCCTTTGTCTTAGAGTGGGCTGGAGGAAACTGAGAACAGTCAGCAGCTTTACCCTTAACTGAAGGGGCTGATGCACCAAATACAAATGGTCCAGGATGTGCCATTTGTATTTTCTCATAGGCACTTGCACCTTTGCTGTATCTACCATCATATTGTGGAACATCTTTGTTCACACAAGATGGTTTAGCATGATTCCAGTGACCATAAATACTCTCATGGTCATGACTGTTAGAAGGAAATTACACTTTATTAAATTTCACAGGAGGCTTAGATGCTAGTGGCTCCACTTGAGCTTTGCCTTTTTCCTTAGGATTAGCAGCTCTTGTCCTTCCCTTGAATGCCAACCTTTTCTTTTCCTTTTGGGAGGAGAAAGAGTCTATCAAGGATAACACTGTGTTAGACTTGGAGTAGCTAGCCACTAGTTCCCTCTCCTTTTGGAGCTTTCCTTCAAGATTCCTGATATGGTTATTCTTGAAGGTTATGGTGCTCATCTGAAGGATTGTTTCATTCTTCAGTTTGCTAACTTTTTGAATCTTCAGATCCAGCAATTTTGTTGATTCTGAAGCATCAAGCTTTAAAGAGACAATTTTCTGAGTCTGCTGTTTGGCCAGGAGCTTGTTTTTTTAGAGCCTGCAGAAGTGCACAATAATTATCAATCAATTGATTGATGTCTCCCTCAAATTCCGAGCCATCATCATCAATTGATGCAGATGCACAAGAATCTGGAATAGATTCATAATCTGAACAAGAAGAGCTAGTAACAAAAATTACCTTGCTTGGACCAGACTGATCCTGACTGATTTCTTCATCAGACCTTGCCATCAGCCCAAGACAGCAGCTGTCTTCTTCACAATCCATCTCTGAATCACCATCAGACTGTGATAGAGGGTCCCTGTCTTCAATCCTGACAGCAGGATGAACCTTCTCAGCTTCTTCTAAAGCAGCCAGCCTTTTGATGCAGTCTGCTTCTACAGCTCCTTCAGTAGAGTACAACCCAATGTAAGCTTCTTCCTCTTCTTCTTCTGACTCAGATGAGGAGTCAGTACAGCTTCTTAGCAATGAGAGATTTTTCCTTCTTTCCTTTTTGCTGGTGATCCTTTTTCTCACCATATTCTCTTCTTTTGACTGAGCAGTCGGCTATTACATACCCATGTTTTCTGCAATGATAACAAGTCATGTTAGAGGAAACCTGTTTTACCAGTTTTGGAACCATACCTGTCCTCCTTATAGGATTTTCTCCTGCCCTTGTAGTAGTCATCCTTGGGATGAGAGGAGGAGGAAGGTCTGCCTCTCCAGTGCTTCTTCAAGAACTTCTAAAATTGCCTGGTGAAGACAGCAAAATCTTCATCAGACCATTGACATCTGCTTGCTTTTTCTCTGATCTCCAGAATTAGATTCAGCATTTCTCCTTGTGGAGATGGAGACTTCTGCTTTTGCTGGAGCCTTCAGCTTTGAAAGCAACAGACTTGTCTCTTGTTTCTGAGACTTGTTCTGGTTCTCCTCTTCTTTTCTTGCAGCCAGCTGCATCTCATATGACAACAGCTTCCCAAAGAGGGTGTGAGGAACTGTCTCACCCAACTTTGCCACTTCTCTGATGACAGATTTTTGTGCCCCACTTTATAGAGAGAGATCTAAGGAACTTGTCATTCAGTTGATAGTAATTGAATACTTTTCCATAAGTCTTCAGCTCATTCACAATCCTAAAGAACTTTTCATAACAGATGGTTATGTTGTCCCCCTTGGATTGCCTGAAAGCCTCATACTCTTGGTTGAGCATGAACTTCCTATCATCTCTAACTTCATCTGTTCCTTCCATGTAGATCACAAGTGTTTTCCACATTTCTTTTGCTGTTGTGCAATGGATCAGATTCTGAAGTGTAGAGTCATCAACAACACTCATAATTATATTCGTAGCTCTTTTGTCTATTGAGGACAGAGCCAACTCATCCTTGTCATCTCATCATATATCCTGAGGGTCTTGACATTTGCATCCAGTGCAGAGACCTTCATTAGGATGAATGATCCCTCTTCAACTGTAATACACATCCTAGGGTCAGCTGCTTCCATGAACTGCCTTACCCTTGCTTTCCAGATGCCAAAATCTTCCTTCCTACAGATTGGAAGTCTCACAACACTCAACTCCTTATTGGTCATTCCTGAACCCATATAGACATACTTCTAGCTAACCTTTGAGATCTATTCAGACTGTTAAGCTTTTAATGAACAACCTCCCTCTGATACCACTTGCAAGTCTTGTTTTCAGGCTAGCAAAACACCTAGAGGGTGGTGAATAGATTTTTGTCTCTGATTAAATTTTCTTTCTTGTTATCAGATTTCTGTGTCTGGTGATTAAGTTAGTTATCAGATTTCAAGAACAATCACATACGACATAACAATTTTATAGTGGCTCCCCAATCTTGGGTACATCCACTATCCCTCTGCGCCTATCTAACAGTGTGTTAGATTCGGCTCTCTTTCCAGAACTCAGCCCCTTAAGAGCTTACAACACAGATCCTGCAGCACCACACAGGTCACACAGACCCACAACTTAGGCACTAAGCCAAACCCAGATCACAAAGACCTTTCACCAGACACAAAGCCAAACACATGTCACAAAAACCTCAACTTTTATAATACAGGCTTACAACAACAGACTCACAAAAATCTTTAGAGAAGAATGAAAGGTGAATGATTAAACACCAAAGGAAGATCTCTGTGTTTTTCTTCTTCCTGGTCTGAGCAGATATCAGTCCAAGTTTTTGCTGTTGAAGACAATAAGTAGGCAGTAGAATTTTTTTTCTTCAACCATCTTTCTTTTTTCAGAATAGCTTCTGATCCTGCTGTTGCAGATGGTGATTGCTGCAGCTATCTCTTTCCTCAGCAAGGTTCTCTGTGTAGAACAACTTCTTCAGGCTCGACGAAAATGATGAGGAAGAAGATGAAGTTCGGCCACACTTTTGTTTTCAGAAAACCTAGACAAGGATCAATTGATTGCTCTGACTGATTTGCTTCTTTTTATTCTCTGAACGCCAATTAAACAGTGGACCCCACCACCAGGATTGATGGCTGAGATTGAGCCATTCAGCGCATGGTTTCCATTTAATCTTGATTCAACGGCTCTTTGCTGTGTGTTGGCCCCAATACTTAATGATGAAAATATTTCTTGAAAAGTGCAGAAGATGATAACAGCTGGCCGCAAACGTCTCTGGCAGCATTTCCGCAACATTTGAATTTTGGTTGACTTTTTGAATTTGCTGACGTCAGCATGACTCAGCATCTGTGTACTAAGACAAAATTCAATCATTATAAGCAAAGACGTTGAGTGAGTAGGCATCACTCAACGCCACAACACTTAGACAAAATTCTGTCTGTCTAGGTATTGAGCTCGACGAATGCGGAGCTCCGTTTGACGAACGACAAGCTCAGCTCGACGAAAGCATAAATTCAGTTCGACGAACTTTAGATTTAGTTCGACGAAAGCTAACCTCAGTTCGACGAAAGAGTAAGTTCAGTTCGACGAACTCCAGACTCGGTTCGACGAAAGCTAAGCTCAGTTCGACGAAGCTGAGCTCGACGAAAGCCAAGCTATCCACGCATTTGAACTTAGTCAAATTTTCTTCGTCAAGACGTTGAGAGCGTCGAGAGCATTGAGTGAGCTTGCCTCACTCAACGCTATTTGCCTTAACAAATATTTCTGCGCCATGACGTTGAGAGAGTAAGCTCCACTCAACGTCAAACAACTTAACAGAATTTTTCTGTTATCTGGCGTTGAGTGAGTAAGCTACACTCAATGTCTGTGGACTTAGTGAAAATTTTGCCCAACTTTTCTGTGGAGTTGCCTGACACAACAACACTCAACGCTAAAAACTGTATGACGTTGAGCGAGTAGACCACACTCAACGTCTGTGGACTTAGCCACATTTTCAGCCAATTTCTCTAGTCTTAGATTGACTCAGCCTGACTCACAGCCTTTTTACTGTATGACGTTGAGTGAGTAGACTACACTCAACGCTTTTGTATTTAGTCAAAATTTTGGCTATCTTTCAGTTAGGCTGAGATAGACTCAACGCTATATGTTATATGACGTTGAGTGAGCTGTCCTCACTCAACGCCTGTGGACTTGGACAAATTTCTACTAGACAATATTAAATCCATACCTTTGGCGTTGAGTGAGCTTGCTCCACTCAACGCCTGTGGACTTAAGCGATTTTTGCCATGTCCAGAAACCACTTATTGTGTCCACATGTTCAATCAATGTGATATGGACTAACCTGTACTCAAGACCTCAACTGCACATCAAATACAGTTGATGTGTGTGACATTGACCTGTTTGGCTTCTCACAAATCAGAGACATTGGGAACAATGGACCCAACACAAACCATCTGTTTTAAAACATGTTTCCAGCTATAAGTTACCAAATGAGTCTGTAAGACTAATAAATTTATGGCTCTACAATTTGAGTTCTTTTACTTCGGTTATGTGATTTTTCTTCGCACTGTATTATGGTATATTATAATATTATAATCATCATTAGTTCAAACATTGTAATGTATTTTATGTTTCCCCCATTCAATTTTGTTTATAGTACTTTAAGAGGTATACAATCTGATTTAAGCTCTCTTTAGTAGTAACTTCTAATCATGCCACCTTTGGTCTACTCCTTTAAGTCATGTTCCATCTGTATATATTAGATTTGCTTTATTGGTACATATTTTGTTATCCATTTTACATTACCAAAGTTCTCTTTCACTAATTTTCTTCAATATATGAAAAATCTTATGCTTACCATGCTTTGTTATAATGATTGATCTATATCCTTATTGATGGGGATCGCCATCTTGCATCTGAGCAGTTTTGTCATCCAGGGCCCATTATGGTCTATTCATGCCGCATCCGCCGGTTTGATTGTGGATGATTCGAATCTGTAGTCATGTTCAGAGCGATTTCTATATATTTCTATGTATTTTTTGAGCTTGTTTGCCCATTTTGTTCATTCAGAATTGTGGATTTAGATCATTCACGATGATGCCTGCCCTAGATTTTCTTAGAAAAGCAACTTAAATTCTATTTCATTGGCATCAAATCATTGCTAAATTTGTTCAATCTAAATGGTGTGACTCCGCCTCCCTCTAGTGTGATTTCGGGCTTCCCACCATCTCCCATGATGGGAGATCTCCCCCTTCCTCCTCTTGATGGTCGGTCTCCCACGATGACACAACTGATCAGCCAACCTCTCCCTAGTGGCACACGACACCCTTGCCACCACTAGCGCCAACCCTAGCTTCCACCTCTTTCCATGATTATGCCTTTTCTACAGTATCCCACCAACGCCCCTTATGTCACCTCCATCCAGCTACCCACAACCATCCCTCCCTTCCACGACCGACGTCCCTGCCCCACTACCCGCCACCTCCCTTACTTGTTGATGTAGGATAAATTTTTTTAGTTTCAAATTAGTTTCCAAATCATTTTTATTCTTGATAATCGTTATATCAGATACTAAATACTAATAATTAACTTCAATGTGTTGGACAAATTTAATTAAGTACTTGGCAAGATTTTCCAGACAATAATTTAATCAACCCACAAGCACCGCAATGCAAAAAATATGTAAAAAAAATCAAGCCCAAAATTGGAAATTATCGATAAAGAGGAGAAGGTTGACAAGCAAGAAGTCTTAACATCGATCATACAGAAAGAGACGCGATGTTTCGATTAACATGCTTGAACCACAGGACCGTGTGCCGTCTGACTGTTCCAGGACAGTCGCTAGATGGTTGTCGATGAAAAGACACTCATTGGGGCACACACCCAAGGAACACGGCATGTGCCAATGGCGTATCAATCTTTTTTTCCTTGTATGGAGTGTTATATAAACTTTTAGTTGTTCCGTTGTAACAACCCTAATTATGAATAATAATAATAAATAATAATAATAATAATAAAAAAAGACTTTAAACACCTAAACCTACCCCCCCGTTCCCATAAAGCGAACCCGAGCCAACTCTAATTTCCCGCAAGCCGCAATCCACGACCCCGACTCCGCTCCCGTCTCCGCGCCCCGACAGCCCCGGATCCGCCGCCAGCGCCTCCTGCCTCCCCGAGACTCCTCCCCGTGGCCGGCAAATCCCTCAGTAACCTTCTCTTGGCCGGCTGCTTCCAAGGAGGACGGACACCCCTTTTTCCCTTCCTCTTCACCTCCTCCGACCAGTGAGAGCAAAGGCAGAGTTCTTCTCCGCAACCCTAGCTCCTCCTCGTCCCGGCCGGTGGATTTCGTGAGAGGTCTCCTAGGGTTTCGCTCGAAACCCTCTTTTCGTGGATTACTGAGCCCAATCTGGTCTCCTTGGGTAAGGAACTCCGCCTTACTCCCATTTTTCAGTTTGCTCTAATTTTATTACGCTAACTTTCGCTCCCCAATCGATGTAACTGCGTCAATTCAACGTATGTTCGTCTAATCCAGTCTTATTTGTGTTTTCCGGTGCATCTCCTCGGATTTAGGTGGTGGAATCGCTCCAAGACCTCTCCGAATTAGGGATTCTTGCTTCCAAACGCCGCCAAAACTCTCGATCCCTCGCGGTAGACTCTTCTCCCCTCACTTTCGAGGAGGTAAACTCCTAAACCCCTCTCCTTTTGTGTGGAGCTATTATTAAACGCATATGCAGACATAGGAAACTTGTTAATTCAATTTGGAATGTATTTTTGACCTCGAACAGGTTTAGCTCAAGCTTTAACCTCGCCTGCGCCACTTAGCTGTCACTAGCACTTTCGAAATCACTTTAAGGCAAGTAGAGACACTCTCTCGCTTGCAAACATGAGATCTAATTTACTTCACCTTGTTTATGAAGTAGCCTCTTATAAATCGGGAACCGTCTAACTATTTATGAATCCTTGAAATGTGCCTAATATCCTAGACGAACATTGAAAGGAGAGTGTTGGTTTGGTGTGACGCGTCGAGTCAAGCGCCCGACTAACTGGTAACAGAAACCAAGTCAACCATTGCAAGCACCGTTGTTGATAAGCCTTGCGCCAATTCAAACACTAGAATCTTGTGCACCAAATGACAACACCTTCACCCTCAATGTTTTCCGTTTATGGTATTACAGCTAGGCTAAAACTCCGGAGTAGGCCATTAGATTGAAAGCATCTTGTTTAACATGGTTACTTGTCAGGTAGTAGATTGCTACGTGTAAAAACTGGTTCACTAAGCTCTTGTTTCTTCTCGCTTACTCTTGTGCAATTAGATTAATTTGAATCTTCATGTATATTCATGTTCTGAGTCACTTTCCTTTTGTTTGGATTTGGCTTAGGTTTCGTGACTGCGCCGCCCGGTTCCTGAGCTATTTCTTCTTTCAGATACAGCCTTGTTCGGAGGTTTCTTTTGTTTAATTGTATCAGCAGGTTCTATGTATTTTGTTTCTTTTGCTGTTGGATTTTTTTCTTTCTACTCATGTACTAGTTATTATCAGACATTTTTTCTTGTATCAAGGACAACTTGTAGGGTGAAACATTGTACTACTTCATTTCACTTATGCATTTTCCACAATTGTGACTAATTGCATTCATTTTAGCATTGCTTGTGACATAATTTTTATAAATGAAATGCATGCACAACAACTTTTAACTATTTATGTATGACTTCCGCATCAATATCTTTTAAAAACTCTTTTAAAAAATATCTAATTTAAAAACTAGTTGTAGAATTTCTGATTCCGCCTCAGCAGGCATGTTTCTTCTCTGCATGCCTGTGGCATCACGACCCGCCCGTAGCGCACTCTGATCTTGTTGAGACGGGTCGTGACATCCGTCTTCTGTGTGGTAATTTTCGATGCAGTTCTGAAGCATTTCTAGGGTTTGGGGTTTCATCAAAATTCAGAAATTCGCCCATTTGTCTGTAGCCGTCTCTGTTCTGAATAGTCAAAATCCTACTGCTGCTTCCCGTGTACGTAGCCCATCTTGGAGTGAACCACGTAAATATGTGTCGTCTGTGATTGTTTATTTTCTGTTTCGTTTGTCATTCTACTCGAATTTTCACAACAGTATTTTTATCAATTAATTATTTAATAAGACAACAAGAGAGGAACAAAGTATAGTCGTTAATGACATGCCCTTGAAAATATGACCTTGATATCATCTTATCAATATACTACCAACGATATGTGCGCTTGCCTAAAAGTACGCAAACCTATTGCTTTGTTTAGGTGCAATTGGAGCATATCTCTCTGTAGTCTTCCCGTGGAGGAGCTGCTGCTGTTGTTGGACGATCAAAGATAATGAGGAGATGTGATAGTTGCGATTGGACGGTGTTCAACCAATATATCTTTGTTTTTCGTGTAAACACTTGTGTGAGAGCGTAGATCTTTGCGGCAGAGTGTGTTGAAGATGGAGGAGCGATGACTCTGATACTAAGTTGTTATGGGCTACTGCATAGAATGTCAGAGAGTCGTTAGAGGAGCGGCCGAAGGAGGTGATGACGGAGGAAGAGGAATACAATGGAGCCGAAACCGCTGTTGCCTACACGGGATGTGCTCAGGAAGATAGAGCTACCTTAATCTCTTTAAGGGAAAGATGGTAGACTTCATTCATTCAATGATTACTTTGCATGACTCCAAGAGTCCCTATATATAGGATATAAAATGACATGAGCTTAAATAAACTCAATATAAAAGAGATGCGCAAAACACTAAAATATTAAGACTAATGTCTCATAACTACCACTTGACTCAAAATGAGTCGTTTCATATAACACGAAATCAATTGCATGAAGATCCGTAATGGAATATACTCAACATAACTGACGAGGGATAGTGGGTACCCATAGCAATGCACTCCTTTTCTACACTCAAAAGGACAACTTGTAAGTGTGCTTACTAGGGGCTTGAGAAAAAAAATGTTTGTACAATTTGTTTGCAAGTTTGGTACGAATAATATATCATGTCTAAAGGGGGAGTGTTAGAACTATTGTCATTATGTTTGGTATTTTAGTTGCCTGTCTTGTTTATTTACTGTCCGCCTATGTAGAACACTATACTTACTATCAATATAGTAGATTACCTCTTCTTCATTGTAATAATACAAAGAATATTTCTCTCTCTCGCTTTTAACTTGAATGTTTATATTAGACAAATAATGGTTGTGACATCTATTGAAGATAAAATGATAGAAAATAAATTTATGTGGTTTTGATATGTACAAATACAATAAAGGGTGAATAATAGACTAGTTAGATGTGTTGATGAAGTTAGTTTTGAAGGGTTAGATAAGAGAAGGGGTGGTACAAAGGTAATGTGAATGATGGTTATTGAAGATGATTTACATAATCTAGATTCAACACTTTGGACAATACCTGACATGAACAAATGGAAAATACAAATTCATAAAACCAACTCTTAATAGTTGAGATAAGGTTTTGTATGATGATGGCGATGGACTTTCTCATTCTCCTGCTAATAAAAAATACTGTTTCTGGTCTTAAGTAAGCTATTGATTCTCATAACTTGTATTGGATCTGCTAATCTTTTCTGCATCTACTGAATTTCTTTTTGAGACATTTTCAAGTTTTTGTGTAGCTATGCTTACTTCTGATTTTCTCTCTAGCTGAAATGTTCTTGGTTTTCACGGGGAGCCCTGACACCTTTATGCATGGACCAAGTTATGGTAATTTGCTGAAACAATCTACCAATGTCCTACCATATTTTACTTATCTTTGCATATATTTCTTTCCCTAAATTGTTTTACTGAAAATTTGTAGGTGCTATTTGTAAATGATGTATTTAATCAAGTTAGATAATGCACGTATTCAGTGTAAACCAATCAATCGATAAAACTTTTGGAGACAATTTTCTGCAAATAGGACAAAGATACTATATAGTTTATCAACTTATTGGATTTGAACCAGAGATCAAAACAAAATGAATAGTTGTTTTAGGCATCTTAGATTTTCTAATAAAAATGAATGTAGTTAGGAATATAACTAGTGTGAACAGAACTTGGTGTCTGAATATAGACAATTGATGGCAGCTTTAGGTTTTGAAGAATACCATGAAGCAGATTGAATAAACTTCATGTTCATAAAAACCCAGCTTATGGATCAAAATTGTTTGTAAATAATGTAGAAAAATAGATAATAATGTTATAGTTGTGCTGAAAACTGAGAAGGCCTTGTGACGCAAGATGAATCTTAAGTGATAGAGAGCGATGCCGTAACCCTACATGCAATGCAAATAATCATGCAACGAATGCAATGAATGTAAATGCCATTCAAGCACGCCATCAAATGACTAAAATACCGACTAGTGTGGGGTAAGCTACGTGAGTATGCGACTATTATGCAACCTAGTTATAGTGTGAGGAAGATGATTTATTACCCTAGAACACTATATGAGCACACATGCAAAACTCGACGGGGAAATCAAATCAAACAATAAATAATTAAATCACACTTAGATAATTCAAGGATAAGTGAAAAAAACGTACTTGGAGTATCAAAAGGCCGTGCACTAGAAAGAGAGTGCATGAGAAAGTGAGGGCAAAGAGAGCCAGCTATAAATCACTCTACGCTTGTTGGAATGATGAAAAATTAGATAGATATAAAATCGTCAAAAAGAAGCTAAACATGCAGTAAGTAAAGCAAAAAGTCAAGCTTATGAAGAATTTTACAACTAGATATCAAAGATGGAGAACGTGACATATATAAAATTGCTCGAGCTAGAGAAAGAAAGACAAGAGATTTAAGTCAAGTAAAATTTATAAAAGATAAGACAAATACAATTTTGACGGTTGATGTGGATATTAAAGAGCGATGAAAAAGATACTTTATCAACTCTATAATAAAACAAAAGATAGTGAATTGAACTTGGAAGGGTTAGGTAAATCAGAAAAGTATAAGAACATAACATTTTATCATAAAATTCAAATATCAGAGGTAAAAGATCCTCTAAATAAGATGAAAAATGGAAAGACGATTGAGTCAGACGATATACCCATCGAAGTATGGAAATGGTTATGAAATGAAAGAATTTTGTGGCTTACATGTTTTTTCAATAAGATACTGATGTCAAAGATGATGCCAGACCAATGAAGAGAAAGTATCTTGGTACCTTTGTATAAGAATAAATGAGATATACAAAATTGTGTTAATTACAGAGGAATTAAATTGATGAGTCATACCATGAAACTATGAGAACGAGTAATAAAAAGAAGATTAAGACGAGAGACTAACATCTCAAAGAATCAATTTGGATTCATGTCAGGGAGGCCGACCATGTAAGCTATACATCTCTTGAGGAGATTCATTGATAATTATCGATAAAGATAACAAGATTTGCATATGTTGTTTATTGATCTTGAGAATGCTTATGATAGGGTTCCAAGAGAGATCTTATAGAGTGTCTTAAAAAAGAAAGGTGTAAATATATCATATATTGACACAATCAAAGATATGTATACAAATTCAGTGACAAGGGTGAGGACATATGAAGGATTAACACAAGAATTTCCTATCACTGTTGGCTTACATCAATGTTCAGCTTTAAGCCCTTATCTCTTTACCCTTATCTTAGATGAGCTCACCAGACATATCCAACAAGCAATACCTTGGTGTTTATTGTTTGCGGATGATATCGTTTTGGTTGATGAGACACGCGAGGGTGTAAGCACAAAGCTTGAATCTTGGCGAAATACTTTAGAAAAGAAGAGTTTTAGGTTGAGCAGGGCAAAGACGAAGTATATGGAACTTAAATTTAGCAGTACAAGAAGGACAAACGACTTCATTATTAAGTTGGGTGATCAAGATATTTCCCGTAGTGAGTGTTTTAAATATCTTGGATCAATAGTTCAAAAGACGGAGGTATTGATAAAGACGTGACACAAAATCCAAGCGGGTTGGTTGAAGTGGAGAGGCGCGTCAGGGATCTTATGTGATCGTAAAGTACCACTAAAACTCAAGGGCAAGTTTTACCGTACTGCAATTAGACCCGCGATGCTCTTTGGTTCTGAGTGTTGACAGTGAATTGTGTACATGAGCAAAAATGGGAGTTGCGGAGATGAGAATGCTTAGGTGGATGTGTGGACACACGAGATTGAATAAAATTAGAAATGGAAGTATCAGAGATAAGACAGGAGTAACACCAATTGCAGAGAAGATGCTAGAAGCTCGTCTAAGATGGTTTGGACACGTACAAAGGAGACCATTAGAGGCACTTGTTAGGCGTTGTGATAGTTTAGTCACTAGGCATGTTAAACGAGGGAGGGGTAGACCAATAAAGACTTGGAATGAAACTCTAAGGAAAGACATGATGTACTTAGGCATTAGTGAGATTATGACAAAAGATGGGGCATAATGGCGACAAAGGATCGATATAGCCGACCCCACTATAGTGGGATAAAGGCTTGAGTGTTGTTGTTGTACACTTAGATAATTTAATCAAGTTAAAATAATTCTGTAAGCATGTTGGTTTAAGCTTTCCCCCATGTGGAAGGTCAAAGCAGGAGCATGTGACAACTAGGCAGCGAACGACTTATCCTGTTAAACGACCTCAACGGAGTTGACGACCATCTCCCACTCGGTTTGGGAGGAGACAGATACCCTATTGAGTGAGATGGAGGCCAACCCATCCCTCCGGGCTATCATGGACAACTTACAAGTGGTGCCACCGCATGCACCCATACACCCTCGCCGGGGATCAGTTATTCTCTATCGGGGGCGGTTGGTCCTCTCATCATCCCAGACCAGCATCTTGCGCCTCCTCGCAGAGTTTTACACTACACAGTCAGTGGGTCATACATAAGCATTCCACACTTACCACCGCCTCATGGAACTGCTCTACTAGAAAGGGATGATGCAACATGTGGAGAAATTTTTCTTGGCATGTCTGGTCAGCCAACGCTCGAAGTATGTGGCCACTTTTCTCGTAGGTCTTCTACAACCCTTACCTGTCCCAGATCGCATATGGGATGACCTGACGATGAATTTTATTATGTGTTTTCCACACTCCTCGTCTGTGGCTCTGTGCAAGTATGACCATTTTATACCATTACGACATCCCTTCGCGGCTACGACGGTTGCCGAAGCGTTTATATTTGGCGTAGTCTGCCTGCACTACTTTTCTCGTTTGATCATCAGTGATCAAAACCGGGTTTTTATGAGTGTCTTCTGGTAGGAATTGTTCAAACTCCAAAGGACACAACTACAAATAAGCTCTGCCTACCATCCCAAGACGGATGACCAATTTGAGGTCCTGAACTGCTGCTTGAAGACTTACCTGCGATGTTTCACTTCCAACCACCACACGATTGGATTAAATGGTTGTGTTGCGCAGAGTTCTCCTGCAACATCTCCTTCCCCCATTCAGTCGACATGACTCTATTCCAAGATGTTTACGGACAACCACCCACCGTGATTTAGCGCCTATCGTGGGAATGCCATGTTGGGGTAGTGCGCACGTAGCACTTAGACATAGACGAGACACTAAGGGTCTTGAAGACCCAGCTTCACGCACACAATAGAAGATGCTCCACCAAGCAAACAAACGTCGTCGGGAAGTCCAGTTCCTGGTTGGAGACGCGGACTTCGTCAAGCTCCGGTCGTACTTCCAAACTTCAGTGGCGAAACAACCCTATCACAAGTTGTTCGCCTGCTTTTATGATCGCTTTACGGTGCTCGCCCGCATCGACAAGGTGGCATATATCTTTAGCCTTCCTACCCACAGTCGAATTCATCTGGTCTTACACATATCCTAGCTCAAACGGGTGGTGGGAGATCAAGTCGTCGAGGAGATCCTACCGCCAGACATCGTATCAGACGGCTCCATTGTCTATCTTTTGGCAGCAATTTTGGATCGCAAACCCGTCACGGTGGACGGTCAGGTTTGAGAGCAGTTGCTGGTGGCGTGGCAGCATGCCAACAACTCCCTCATTCTGACATGACTTGGTGGGTTCGCGATGACTTCCGTGTCAATTTCATGGGTATTTCCCTGAGGACATGGCAAATCTCCCAGATCAGGGTATTGTTACGGACGAGGATGGTGCGGATCACGAAGGGGCCTTGACAGCGTGGCGAGTCTATTCTAGGAAGAAGAGGCATATGGCCGAGACTACATAGTGATTCATTTTGACCGAGGTTGGGTGTATCTTTAAATAAGTTGTACATTCTATTTATGCTTATGCCACAATATGGGGTTCATATACCTAAACTCTATTGTATTTTGATATTTGGACTTCAAATCTTGAAGTGGACTTGGATCCTAAGCTTAGCCAAGAGGTTTTCTCCCCCTTAGATTTCTCTCTTTCTTCCCCCCTTCTCCTTGCATTTGAACAGTGAAACCAAAAGGGATAACATGGAGCATAAGTTTTAGGCTCGTTCGAAGCTGATTTGTCATCTTCCATATTTGACGCCGCCTGATGGATGATTTGAGTTCGTGGTTGCATACGAATTGACATTTCAATATACATTATACATTCATTTTGTTTTGTTTTTGTTTTATTTAGGGAGATCGAACAACCATCGTGTCTGGCCAATCATAGCCATCCAATATGGTTGTTCTAAGTTATGTTTTATTATGAATAAGAGGTATGAAATGTCGTTATAAGGGATTGCAGATTTTGGAGAAAGAAAACTTCCCGGAATCCGACAATCCTCTCATGGTCACGACTTCGTGAGACTCTAGGTGATGACTTTTAGGTTTGTTATTGTAGCCTCCGCACAACTGTAGCTCTTCCATTCTCTAACTCCAAGTAAATCTTACAACCACCCAGATTTGATATCCAACAACTATCCAAAAATCAGCCCGCAGCAGACCCACTGAAATCCTACAGTTTTCTTCCAGAATCTCACGACCCTCCTTCCACCGACTAACCACACTGGATCTACATTCAAAATCCATCTACAACCCCCACTCCATTCTCTCCCCACAAACTCCACCCAAAAAACTCACAAACCCCTCCCAGACTACCCACGTCAACCCTTCCATTGAAACCTCCAAATTTCTCCCAGGAACAACCCACTACAGCTTTCCCAGCCAACTGCAGATCCCTCTGCATTTTCTCCACTCTTTCGTTATTTCCCCACAATCTTCCTCCTATAATGTCTACCCATCCCTTCCCAAAAGAAATAAACCCTATATGGTACCTTACTTTTCCCCCTCCCCTGCAGGTCCCTTCCCTTCAGTCTCTAGGAATTCCTACCTGGGCCTTTGATTCCCTCTACCCAGGCCTCCACCTGACAGCCCCATTCCAACTCCTGCAGAACCCCTCACCGTTAGCCACTTGTGCCTCAAATCCGACACTGTCACCGCTCCCAGAACAGCATACCAACACCTCCTACCATCAGATCGACACTGTCCACGACATCCCTCTTTAATTAGTGAGTATTGTTCTATTGTATGGATCTTTATCCTTATTATTAATATATGGTCATGAGATTTCATGCTTGCTTGGATCTATAGCATTGTGGTTTGCTTTAGATTATTCTTGTGATTTTCAGGATTTAGTTGTCACATGCTCCTGCTTTGACCCTCCACGTGGGGGAAAGCCTAAACCAACTTGCTTAAAGATTTATTTTACCTTGATTAAATTATCTAAGTGTGATTTAATTATTTATTGTTTGGTTTGATTTCCTCGTCGAGTTTTGCATGTGTGTTCATATAGTGTTCTAGGGTAATAAAATCATCTTCCTCACACTATAACTAGATTGCATAATAGTCGCACACTCACGTAGCTTACCCTACACTAGTCCTACTGAAGTAAACTATGGAGAGCCCGATTTGCATGAGCATAACACGGACGCCTGTCCCCAAGGCATCACACTCCCCTATGAAAGGCTGGTAAAAATCTGGCATGGCCAGAACCGGGGCTGTCACCAAAGCATGCGGTAGCGCTGCGAACATGATGGTCGTCTCGGGGGACCATCAGAGGTGGTGTTAGTCATCTTGCATAGAAGGCTTCTGAGTTGCTATGTCAGCTTTCCGTAGTCGCGGATGAAAAAACGATCGTAGCTTGTTAAACCGAGGAAGCCTTGTACCTTCCGTAAGTAGCGTTGCCGTGGTCACTGCAACACCGTGATGACCTTGTTGGGGTCCATCGCCATCCCTTGCGCTGAGATTGTGTGATCCAAGTAGGAGATCTTGCGTTGTGCAAAGACACATATATTGAGGTTGGCGACCAAGGAGTGGCGCTAAAGCGTCTCCAAAATGGTTTCCAAATGTTGCAAGTGATCCTGCCATGTCAGACTGTACACAAGTATGTCGTCAAAGAAACCAGAACATATTTACGAAGCACTGACCGAAAGATATTGTTCATCGTGGCCTGGAACGTAGCTAGGGTGTTGGTTAGTCCAAACAACATAATCAAGAACTCGTAGTGACCGTCGTGTGTTCAGAAAGTGATCTTCGGGATGCCCTCGACACATATCCAGATCTAATGGTAGCCTGAACAGAGTCCGATCTTAGAAAAATAAGTTGCGTCACATAGCTCATCTAGGAGCTCCTGTATCACTGGGATACGAAGAGGAACGACCCAGACGACTCGATTCAGGTGGAAGCAGAGGGCACGAGCGGCTCGATCCATGTAGGAGCAAAGGACCGCTGACGACTCACTGCCTCATTGATCAGAGCGGCCGTACATGCGATCACGGCGAGGAACGTCGATAATGCCCCATTGAGGGCCTGCGTGGAGAGTTGGGAGGAGATGATCCCTCAGGAGGGTCGATCAGAGAAGGGAAACAATCTTGTTGGAGGTGGAACGCCACGTAGGGGGGCAGACGAAGAGGAACGGTGCAGTCTGTTGCTGAAGGGGAATAAGGATTGTGCGGAGTCGACGCGGCAGAGCCCGTCGAGAAAGCAAATGCAACTGTTGTCACAGGCGGAGCATCGACCACAGAGTTGCGGTTGAATGGTGGCAGAAATAATGCTGAGCTAGATGAAAATGGAGAGGGCATTGGCAGAGGGTTGAGGCTTGGATAGTTGGCGCGTTACGACGAAGAACCGATGTGGCTGCTGGTCGAAGGAGCGTGGAGTTGGATTGGGCGAAAGAGAGGAGGAAGGAAGACTCTGATACCAAATTGTTACGGGTTTCCTTCCAGGTTTCGTCGGAGGTAGTGGAGTCGATATACAAGGGGAAACCCTAGAATGAGGAAGAAGATGAGAAAAGGAACTAAAAAGAGGAGAAGAAGCTTGAGAGAGAAAGAGAACTTTAGATTAATATTTTCATATCCTTGCTCTTCCATTGACCAGTTTATTAATAGACCCATGACACTAACCCTAACAAATAAAGATTATAATAAAGATAATATGACCGACTCAATTTGACCCAACTCGATACAACTGATACTCGATTCAATACATGAGAACTTGACTCAAAACATAAATACTCAGTACAATACAATACAATATATACATATATATATACAAAATAACATATATAAGCTCAAGCTCTTTTAAACCTGAAAAAGCTTGACCTGATTCTCCCACAATACATGTCAGAATTAGACAAATAATATATGTATTTTGTAGTCAAGAACGAGATCTAAAACTTTCACGATGAACATTATTTCAAAATTTGCACGGTTTGGCTGGAATTTTGCCCGAAAGGTTGTTGGATCGAAATGAATATAATAATAATAAATTTCAAAATTCGAGCCAGTAATCTTTCGGGCCAGATTCCGGGTAAACCGTGCTAATTTTGGAAAAATATTTAACATGAAAGTTGTAGATCTCATTCTTGGCTACAAAATGCATATATTATTTCCCTAATTTCGACATGTATTATGGGAGAAGCAGCTAAAGTTTTTTTTTGGTTTAAAAAAGCTTGAGCTTATATATTCCAAACCTATATATATATGTATATATATATGTATATATATGTGTGTATATCTATGTATATATATGTGTGTATATATATGTATATATATATGTGTATGTATATGTATATATATGTGTATATATATGTATATATATATATGTGTATATATATGTATATATATATATGTGTATATATATGTATATATATATGTGTATATATATGTATATATATATGTGTATATATATGTATATATATAACTGACG
This sequence comes from Platanthera guangdongensis, assembly GCA_039583875.1. Taxonomy (NCBI): domain Eukaryota; kingdom Viridiplantae; phylum Streptophyta; class Magnoliopsida; order Asparagales; family Orchidaceae; genus Platanthera; species Platanthera guangdongensis. The sequence goes on from CM077156.1 coordinate 164,422,040, forward strand.
GTGTGAGACCCCTAACAATTCCACTCAGAGGACCAAACAATTCCACATTATACCATTAAACCTCCCATCGCCCTAGGTGTTGCCTCTTGTCGCCGAACCCATTACCATGCTCTGATACCAGTTGTGTACCAGTTGGGTAAACACTTGATCCTACAACTTCTTGATCATGTTACCAAAGAACCCCGATTGAGCCTATTCAATTATGACTACAGGATGATGGTCATGTTCAGTCAAGGACACTGAACTCTATGAATGCCTATCTATATCAACTATGCACTATGAGACAACCAATGCTATATGGGATGGGCTGAAGTTTCTCTACTCCGGCAAGGATAATCTCCATATTCTGTTTAACTTATTTCGAAATCTCCGGACAATCTAGTCAAGTGTAGCTGGCGACAATACATCATTCCTAGTCCAGTATAAGGCCTTTATTGAGGTCTGGATTCAACATCAACCGACACCCTTCATTTAGGCTTCGTTTGGTTATGGTCGTTTCGCCGCCTCCGTTTGGAGCAAATGCCGCCGGACTAAACAAACGGGCGACGACGACGTTTGCTCCGTTTGCGCCTGCAACAAGGAGAAAACGACCCCAATCCGCTCCGTTTCGACCCTCGCCTCTCCCCCTCCGATTCCAAAGTCCCGTTTCGACCCCGGCTGCACCCGCCACCGCCGAACCAAATATAGCCTTAGTTGCTCGGAGATCTCAAAAGTAGATACTAGGTATTGCTATGATGATAGCCGGGGTTCCACAACACCTACATTGTGTTCTGGAAAATGTTTGATTAGCTCCAACGACACATTTCTTATCCGACGTTTACTCGATGATGCTAAAATCACTTTTCCTGTTGATTTCTCCATGACTCCATCTCCTACACTTCTCCAACCACCAGTTGGAACACTCCCCTATACCGTGGGGTGCAAGGGAGCTCGTGTTGGCTTTCGAGGAGGTGGTTTGAGAGATCTCTGCAGCTGACTATATGGGCAAACAACCACTCTAGAGTCTAGGATAATTTTCACAAAGCACCTGCATGTGCACATACTATGGCCGTCTAAATCACACCAAGAAAATAATTTGAAGCATGTGTTTGCTCCACAACAACAGTAGCTAGCAAACCCCTTCGCCAAGTTTCTATGATTGACACCCAGGAACATTTTGATCAGAGATTGATGTGTTGAGAGTGGAGCTACAGATTCTTCGTGTGATGCTTACTTTTTCTTTAAGGCTTATCTTCTTGGCCTCTAATGATGATATATCTTACCTTTCTAATATTTCCTCTTGGATAATCGATTATGGTGCCATAAACCATACTCCTCCACAAAGGCCCCTGAGCTATGCAATTACTATTTTCCATTATAATTTTCAACGCAGGAACCATCCTGGTTATTTGATTCGGAGTAGTGCCCCTTATCTCTATTATCTCTCTTTATTATTTACTTGATATTTTTGCTTTACATTTTAATCTTCTACCTATTAGAGGTTTTACTCATAATCACAGGGCGGCTATCTAATGAACTCTATACTCTGGCTATTCCTACTTCAACTATATCATCCATCATTTTTGTGGACCAACACTGCCACGTTGGTCATTCTGTTCTCCCGATCCATTGAAAGGCCCTTCTTAGCACCATGGAGCTTGAACAACTCCTGAAAAAAGCTCATGAATACAGTGTAATTGACCATCACTTGGTGGTCCTGGTAATGTAGGCGGTCCCCATAGAGACAAGACTATCTGAAGGAAGGATCACGACGGAGCGCCACCCTCAATGAAGATGGTGTAGTGATCATCCAGTCAGACCTTGACATGAATGACATCCACATTGAGCCAATGCATTTGAGAAATAACGTAGTGTGGCGATTTCCTATTGACATGACATCAAACTTACAGATATGGATAGCCAAGCTCCTTGGTTATAATTTCTCCATTAAATAAAAGGCAAGCACGTCGAACACCACATCAGATTTTGATGGCCAATGTGAAGAAGAAAATGGTGGTCCCGCAAGTATGGGCTTTAGTGGTAAATTCGTAGGATGGGAGCATGAAGTTTGGTCTCGTATACAAGATTGTATGGTGCCTTCGTTGACCAAGCTTTGTTGAAGTAAGCTAATGATTGCCCGTCTTGCATTAGCATCGCGTCGATGTCAGCCATTGAGGCGTGACATTCAACACCAAAGGGCATCATAAAGTTCGACATGATGTGTACAAGTGCAATGACTAGGGGTGCTGGAGCTATTGGAAGGCTCAATGTTGGGGTGACCATTGAATGGTGCTGACGGAGTCCTTCCAAAGCAGGGATGTCAGTGGCATGACGAGGTCCCCATAATGGAAAATGAATTGTCGATAGTTACTTGAGGTATATGAATCCCTAAATTGCACAGTTGGAGATCAGTGTAGGCCACTCCAGTACCGTCGAATCCTTGGCAGGTTCCATAGCTACAACCTCCACAAAGTTGACATGACCCAATTATTAGAGTTGGTGACGATCAAAGGAATCTTTGTCATGGTTCACCTGCAGCCGGTGGAGGTCTACAAGGTCAAGAATTGTGCGTAGGTGCCCAAGATGATCACACCACAAAGCACTGTAGACCAAGATTTCATAAAAAACGAGCACAAATTTATGTAGGTGAGGCCAAAAGATGTCATTAGTTCTTACTTGGATGGTGACTGGAGCGTTAGTAAGACTGAAGGGCATGCCCAAACTTGTAATGACCATTATGTGTGCAAAAGGTCGTTTTGGCCACATTGTTTTAGTGCACTTGAATTTGGTTGTAGTCGAGCAAAGGCCCAACTTGGAGAAGAACTGGTCATCATGTAACTTGTTAATAAGCTACTGAATCACCGTGATTGGGCACCTGTTCGGAAATATTACCTGATTGAGTTCTTGTTAATCTACACAAAAGTGACCTCTGAGAGACGTCATAGGTATGATGAGACGTCATAAGTGTTGAACGACACATCCCGGTTTGAGTGATACCTCACTGTGCCAGTTATTTCGACTTCATGCTATTTACTGTAAAAGGGTGGATCGCAAATGTTTCTCTAACCTTTCGACTATTTGATTTAGGCTTTACCGATTGTGGGAGATATTTTGTGTGACTTGCATTGGCAAAACCTTTTCTTCATTTATCCTTCAAAATGAGTGAGCCAGTTCGACTTTTCTATACTAAAGTGTTTGTCTCGTCGATCTTTATTGCGATATATTGTCAATTATGAGTCGCTTATTCAGTTTTACACCAACAATACCTCATGTGGGTTTATTCCACTAGCGTTCCTGAGAAGGGTGAGAGGCCCAACTTTGTTACGAGATGAAACTTGTTTTTTTATAGAGATCATTTCCTCATCGACGTTTGCCTTCTGCTGTGGCGAGAGGTTTTGGATATCTTATGACACTACGACTTTGTGGGGGCCTAAGTCCAAGACAACTATTTTGCCTTAATCTTCACTTTCGCTAGCTATGTGCGAAAGCAGCGTGTTCCCCAAGTCTCGTTTTCTCTCGCTCCCTGATGTGCGTGCAAGCTCGTGATGGCCAGTGAACCATTTACTTCAGCACTTCTGCCATGAAGTTGAAACACATGGAGAGGTTGTGATTAACGACTCATCTTGATTCTCCAAAACCTCGACCACATTCCCTCAACTCCGCATATGCGAGAGGACACATTTTTTTTCCCGTGCCCTCTTTTGGAAGCTGAGCCAGAGCATCTTCGATAGTTGAAGGGGCTCCATCTGGGTATGGTTTACTATTGACGTTTTGTGAATTTTTTCTTGTGCATAACCTCTGTCAAAAATAAGAATTTGCCAAACCTTTGTATCACCTTATCCCACTTTTCGCAATTAGAAATATGCTGAGTGTTTTTCCCTTCTTGCAGGGACTCGTCAACTACATGAGACTCCCCTAGTAGTGGTGTCAAGATCCTCCGAAGTCGAGATGGGGAATCCTCATGTGATCACACTTGCTGCTGGGGCTCCTGCGGCGATTACAAGGAAGTGTCCTCGCAAAGCCGCTTAACCATCAGTGAGAGAAAATGAAAGAAATGGACGAAAAAAGACACATATGCACACATGGAGGTGTTTAAACCTTGCGCAACTATTGAAGAGGAGTTCGATGAGGAAAATATAGAGTTGCACCCCTAATTCAGCCAGGGTTCATAGGAATTGGATTTTGAGGGAGACTGCTTCATGATCTATTCCTCCCGTGATCTCAATGTCTCCATGAGCACTCACCTCCCCTCGTAGATCGAGGGAGAAGACAGCGATGCCGCGAACTTTAGTATTTGTCATATTGCATGAGCAGGATGATGCCAAAGCCTTACATGAGATGTCTGAGAGGGAGATGGTTCATAAGTACCCTCATGTGGCTCTTCTTCTCATGGAGATGGCACACGCCATGGGAAGCTCGCTGCTTGACTTTCAGGCAAGGGTTGAAAATGAGATGCATGCATGAAAGGAGCAAAGACAACTGAATGAGTTTTTGTCTTTATACTTTCGTCAAGCCCTTAGGTTTTTGCTCAGAGCACAAATTTACCTAATTCCTAGCCTATAGTAGTCGACATATCGACATATAAGTAAGACTAGTCAAAGTATAAGAAATCGACACAAAGTTTTATATCAGGGCTTTCATCCAGCCTCTACGCAATCAACTTCAAGAGGGAAGCTTATCCTGAGATGAAATCAACATACGTCGAGTCTATGTTGTCGACATACGACGATGGATCCTTAGCTACGTCTTTTCATCCTTTTTCATGAATCAATCGTTTCTTCTTCCTGTTTGTAGGATCTTGTCAGTCATTGAGAGTCGGATAAAGTGGCCTCTGTGAAGAAGATAAAGGAACAAACACAACAGATCATCGACCTTGAGCGACAACTCGCTAGTGCTTCGCGAAAACCCTCTGTTGCTACCGTGAGACTTGGTATCCGGCAGATCCCAGTGGTTCGCCGGTCCATTCGTGATATCAACCATAAATTAGGTCTAGTTCATTGCAAAACTGCAGGAGGAATGGTTGATACTCGATTGTCACGTCATCTCTCCTTCTATGATTTGTTCAAGCAATATAAGCCCGTGGACTTCGTGCCCATCCAAAGCTTGTCGAGTTCTTCGAATTCATCAAACAATAGAGACAGTTGGAGTGAGGAGGGCATCAACAATGATGTCAATAACAATGGTGATAGCGGCAATGACAACCATGGTGGTGGTGAGATCAGAGCTTCTGCAACCTTTATCGAGTCAGTTCTTATGCGATAGTGCAGTGGATATTACAAGGGATTAATGAAGTTGTGCTCTTACTTTTTTATTATTTTGTATCAGCGAGATGCTGTGTGATACCCATAAGACGATGGCCGCATTTTGAGATTGTATATGAAAATAGTGCTTTCATATTTACCTTTGTGAGTAGTCTCTCTTTTTATATCTGATTTCCATGTTTTGGTCAAGTCATTCTGTGCTCAGAGTAGGGTGTGAGAGCTTCAAAGCATTTACCGGTCTTGATAGTGATGCAGCACCCAGAGTCACACCAGGCCTGCCACCCAGCCCGACGTCACACCGTCTGGGGGCCCAACATTTCGTGGCACCATGTGGGCTTTATCAGGGCCGCGGCCCATACACCCAAACCCGTCTCGGGGTCCCACCACAGGAATACCGAAGGTTTTTGAGGTCGGGTCAGTTCGAACCGGCGACCCCCAAGAAGTCCTCAGGTGGACTTTCATCACCAACTGATCCGCGAATCAGTTGGTGATGGAAGCTTGCCCGAAAGCTTCTTATCAAGGGGGTCGCCGGATCGAACTGACCCGACCTCAAAAACCTTCGGTATTCCTGTGGTGGGACCCCGAGACGGGTTTGGGTGTACGGCCCGCGGGCCTGATAAAGCCCACATGGTGCGACGCCATGTTGAGCCCTCAGACGGTGTGACGCCGGGCTGTGTGGCAGGCCTGGTGTGACGCCAGGCGCTGCATCATAAACGTGCACTTTTATGATGCGGCACAGGCATCACACCTGCCCGCCACCCTGGAGTCCCACCAGGGGGCCCACCTGGAGTCAGCACTAGGCGGATTTCATCAGGGCCGCGGACCGTACACCCCAACCAGCTCTTCGCCATGGAATCACCACCATGCGGAAGGTTGTTGAGGCCGGGGCTTGATCCCCAGACCTCCTAGATTAGAGGCGTTCACCAGCGCTCTCATCACCAACTGATCCGCGGATCAGTTGGTGATGGAAGCTTGCCTGAAAGCTTCAAATCAAGGAGGTCTCGAGATCGAACCTATCGGCCTCAAAAACCCGCTGTTCCTGTGGTGGGACCGAAGAAGGATTTGGGTGTACGGCCCGCGAGCCTGATAAAGCCCACATGGTGCGACGCCATGTTGGGCCCCCTGACGGTGTGACGCCGGGCAGGGTGGCAGGCCTGGTGTGACGCCAGGTGCTGCATCATAAAAGTGCACTTTTATGATGCAACACCCAGAGTCACACCAGGTCTGCCACCCAGCCCGGTGTCACACCGTCTGGGGGCCCAACATGGCGTCGCACCATGTGGGCTTTATCAGGGCCGCGACCCATGCACCCAAACCCGTCTCGGGGTCCCACCACAGGAATACCAAAGGTTTTTGAGGTCGGGTCAGTTCGAACCGGCGACCCCCTAGATAAGAAGTCCTCAGGCGGACTTTCATCACCAACTGATCCGCGGATCAGTTGGTGATGGAAGCTTGCCTGAAAGCTTCTTATCAAGGGGGTCGCCGGATCGAACTGACCCGATCTCAAAAACCTTCGGTATTCCTGTGGTGGGACCCCGAGACGGGTTTGGGTGAACGGCCCGCGGGCCTGATAAAGCCCACATGGTGCGACGCCATGTTGGGCCCCCAGACGGTGTGACGCCGGGCTAGGTGGCAGGCCTGGTGTGACGCCAGGTGCTGCATCAGATAGACTTCACATAGTTGCGACGTCTTTGTAGCAAAAAAGAATAGACCGGTAACTCGGGAAATTTCACCTAAGTAAGTAGGTAAAAGCTTCTTAGTAGAAGAATGAATGATGAATGAGTTGATGGGTTCAGATAATAATGGCGAGATTTGGTCTGGAGATTTATGTGTGAAAGATTTATGCTAGAAATTCACATAAGAATTCTACGAGGGGCTTAAGCTTGGTAATTAAGCTTTTGTGCAACCTATAAGGTAAGTTGCCCGGGGGGACTGAGACAATGATGTTAGGTTTTGCTTTGTGGGATGACACAACAGTTGTGCGCGCAACGGAATTAAGAAAACAAGAAAAACCCAGAAGTAAGTTGTGGATCTTGCGATGATCATTAATCAAGAAGTAATGTTGCAATAAATAAATTTATACTTTTGTGGGATTGAGTTAATACTCAACCTAGATGTTTCGATTGATTCCAACGAACGACAACGGCCAGAGTTCCGAGCGTAGAATAATGTCCACGCCTCTACGGGTATGCACACGAGCACGAAAAACCCTACACTCTTGTCTCACAAGATCTAGGTCGGAAAGAGGCTTGCCCTCAACGTCTCCATTGAGTACTAGATCCGTTCAAGGAGAGGTGACAACGACAAAGACGACACCTAGTAAACACTTTCCGGCGACGACAAGGGACGGTGGACAGTCGGCGGCAACAAGCGGCGGTCGACGGAAGTGGCGGCGACGGTCGCGGATGTGGAATAGTTCTGTCGCGAAGAAGCCGTCGGTTTCGCGATTTAGGTTTAGAATGAACTGTCGCACTACACGGTTCAACAATACATATCCATATATATACCTTGAACCGAACCAGCCAATGCCAACAAAAACCGCCGAACTGGACTTGGGAAAAATCAAATAGGTCGAGACAGAAATTCGGCGAGTATCGAATTGATATTCGACGAATCGGCGAGAGGCATATGACGATACACGACGAATCGTGAAGTGGTCATGATGACACTCGACGAATCAGCGAGAGGTTACAACGATACCCGACTAGTTGACTATAGGTCACGACGATACTCGACGAATTGATACCATTCGTCAAAACCCCTTACCTATACTCGACGAATTTCCCTTAACTATTTCCGTCTACATACCGGTCGATCCATATTCACAATACAGGTCCCGAAATGACATTCCACCACGTCCAAGTCGTCATAAGCTTGGTTCTTCACTCATATCACATATGAGCAAGACCAACACAAACCTATCCAACTTCTCCAAAACTCTTATGTGCGACCCCATAGGCTCATACTGCGTTGGCAGTGAGGCTACATGCTTGATCACTTTCAGATCATCTTGGTAGAACCAACAAATGAGACGTTAAAATACCGAACCAAGTTCGCACCTTATGGTTAAAAGACCACTGCTTATGAGGGAGGAAATTCAATGCAGTCGTAAGGCAGGTGGATTTAGGTTGGGTTTGCTAAGGCGGTGAAAAGACATTTTGTTAACGTCGTAAAGGAGGTGCTGCAAAGTGCGTCATTCTTCAGAGCTAAGTATGGTGAGCTGTTAATGTACCTGAACCACGTTCACACCTTAGGGGTAGGCAACTATTGCTTACGAGGGAGGATGAAGCTCAATCTTGCTGTAAGGAGGATAGACTCAGGCTGGATCTACCAAGGCATTGAAGCTACGCTCAACTAACCCTGTTTGGGAGATGCGTAGTAACCAATTTATGTTATGAGTTAACAAAGATTTGTATGCATTAAGTCCTAGGTGCTCATAGGCGGATGATTGATTTGCGACAACTTGTAAGAATAGTTTATCCTGAGATTGTCTTGATTGAAGGCTCGTTCAGTCGGACCTACCAAGGCATTGGAGATACGCTGAGTTAACCCTATTGGGGAGATGCGTAGTAACCAATGTATGTCATGAATTAACAAAGATGTGTATGCATTAAGTCCTGGGTGCTCATAGGCGGGTGATCGATTTGTGACAACTTACTCGTAGAAATAATTTGTCCTGAGATCGTCTTGATTGAAGGCTCGTTCAGTTGGACCCTTACATTGTCGAAGGTCGAAGTGTCGTTCACCCTCACACTTGAAATAATGTACAATTATTTGTTCAAAACATAAACACAACTAAAAATTTAAGGTAGTCTAATCACCTAGGGGGGTGAATTTGTGTTTGTGCTTTTTAAAGATTTTAGATTTTATCTACTGATCTAGCACAAAAGCAAATCACACACCACAAAGTACACAGATTTATAGTGGTTCCTCAATATGGGTATATCCACTTTCCTCCACCTATCTAGCAGTGTGCTAGACTAGGCCAACTCTACCAGAAACTTAGATCCAATAGATCTTATAGTTCAGAGTCCCAGCCTCCTACCTTAGGAACAACAGCAGGTTCCCTGCCTCAGATCCAAACACAGGATCCTACAACTCAGATTCTCTCCCAAAATCCTACCTCAAGTTTATAACAAAACTCTATCTCAGGTTAACCCTTGAACCTTACCTTAGATCCAACCACTGGATCCTACAACTCAGGCTCATACAAAGCCCTACCTCAGATCTCTAATGATTTGTTACAGTAAATATAGACTCCATAACACAGATCTTGGGAGATTTGAGTCTTCTCAGGCTTTGATGAGAAAAGCCCTTTACTGAATCAACAACAGACCTTGAATGAATCTTCTTTAGAAATCTGTGTCTGTTTTGAATTTTATGACTAAAGAAATTCTTTGCTCTTCAGAGATTTGAAACAGATTGATTTTGAGCAAGACAAGGAGCTGTGGGTGATTTTCTTGTTTTGATTAACTCCTTCTGGAAGTAATTCTTTTCTCAAAGTTAGCTGTCGGCACTGCTCTTGGAGAAAAATTACTGTTCTATTGATTTTGTTTTTAAAATCCAAGGATTAGGATTTTTCTTTACCTCTTCTCCCTTTTGTAATCTGAATCTTCTCTAGTTGGTTCATAAATGAAGTCAATGAGAGGAAGATTGAGGGCAAGTCTGACATACTGAAGGATCCATATTGCCTGTTCTGCAGCCACACTCTCCCCCTTTCTGACTTCTTCAAAGATTTTCCGTTGAAGATCAGCTTTGCTGGCTTCAATTCTACCTATCATATTTTGGTTGATGTTCTCTTTATCTTGCAGTATTTCATTTTTGCTGTTTGCTTGGTTCTGCAATATTTCATTTTGGCAGTTTAGGATCAATTGCTCTAGATGGTTTACTGCACTTTGCAGGACTTCATCAGTTGTACTTATATATTGTTTGATGTCATGAATGTCCTGGGTAGATTTTTCCATCCCGTCGTCAAGAGATTTCATCACCTTTACATTCTTTTCCACCACACCTCCTGCCCTTACAAACTAGCTATTTATCCGGGCATTAATGTGATCCATTTCCTTTTGGAGGGCATCCATTTTTTCAGATGATTCTGGCTTAACTTCTTGCACTGCTCTGACTGTGAAAGCTTCAACTTCTTTTTCTTCTCTTCCATCAGCAGCTTCATTTGATCAATAATTGAACTTGAAGATTCTTTTGAAGGATTCTTTTCCTGTATCTTTTCTTTTCAGGTTTTCATGCATGTCCACCATCTTTGTATCATCATACATGGTATCTGAAGAGTCTGGTGCATCCACATGAACTGGGCTGTCATTTTCTTCAGCACTAACTTGGCCTTCATAAAGAACAATTTCTCTGCAGATGTTCTCTGTTGGTTCATGAATCATAAACACTAGGTCTTTGATGGCCTTGGAGGTCTTGCTCTACAAGATCAGCAACATCCACACTTGCAGACAGGACTTCTTGGTCCTTTTGGATAACCAACCCAATGTGGGTGGCTTCCTCAATCTCTAGAATAGTAACTATATTATCCACTCCTTGAGCAAGGAGCTCAATGTGAGAATCCCTCTCAACATCAGCAACAACCTGTCTTAGATTCTCAGTCTCTTGGGCTGAGGACTCCTTCAGAGACTCCCCCTCAACTGCATCACTTATTTCTGCAGCAACAATTATGTCTGCAATAACTTTGTTGAGAGAGCTCAAAAACTTGTATGTATTGCTTGTGTGTGTAAATACAAGGAGAGAATACAAATATATAGGAAGAGAAAGAGAGAAGAAAATCCTATACAAGATGTGGGACTAAAAGGAGGAGAGAAGATAAAACAATAAATGGGCCCAATAATGGGCCCTTTACATGAGCTATTTTAACACTCCCCCGCAAGCTGGAGCGTACAAATCGTATGCGCCGCGCTTGGACAAGCACTGATAGAATAGTGTCTTAGGAAGAGCCTTTGTGAAGACATCTGCAACTTGTTCCGATCCTGGGACATGCTTTAGGTCAAGCTTCTTCATTTGAACCTTTTCCCAGATGAAGTGACAACCGACCTCAATATGCTTCGTTCTTTCGTGAAAGACCGGGTTCTTTGCGTTGTGTATGACGGCTTGACTATCACAAAGGAGAAGAGCCGGTGATGGTAGTTTTACACCCAGATCAGTAAGAAGACTCTCAAGCCATGTCAATTCTGATACAACCGATGCCATTGCCCGGTACTCTGCCTCGGCTGAAGAGCGAGCAACGACCGCTTGTTTCTTACTTCGCCAAGTAACAAGATGTCCTCCAAGGTAAGTGCAAAAACCACTCGTAGATCGCCGGTCATCGAGAGAGCCAGCGTAGTCAGCATCTGAATATGCCACCAATGTTGGAGCAGAAGAGGAGGTCCTGTAGACAGGTCCCTGACCAGGAGCGGTTTTCAGATACCTGAGAATTCGTTCCACTGCTTGAAGATGAGATTTTCGAGGAGAGTGCATGTATCTGCTGACAAGACCAACAACAAAGGAAATATCCGGTCTGGTAACCGTGAGATATATCAGTTTTCCAACAATACGTCGATAATATTCAGGATTCTGAAGAAGGAGATCGGAGTCAGATGCCTGGGCACACAGTTTGTGGTTTACATCCATTGGAGTATCACTTGGCTTGCAGCCGGACAGACCCGCATCATGAAGAAGGTCAAGACAATATTTTCGTTGAGAGAGAGTGAGCCCATCTGGCCTTCTGACAATCTCAAGGCCCAAAAAATAGCGAAGGGGTCCCAAATCCTTTGTCTGGAAGATTGAGTTTAGATGGACTTTGACTGCCTGTATCCCTTGAGAGTCATCTCCAGTAATGATAATATCATCGACGTAAAATAACAGAATAACCGTTCCTGTTGGTTGGTGACGAGTAAAAAGCGAGAAGTCGGCCGAGCTCCGAGTGAAGCCAATCTCACGGAGGACCTTGCTTTATTTTTCAAACCATGCCCGCGGAAATTATTTTAGGCCATATAGAGCCTTTTTAAGATGACAGACCTGAGACTCCCCCGTGGTCTCAAACCCGGGCGGTTGCTGCATGTAGACAGTTTCCTGGAGGTCCCCATTCAAGAAAGCATTCTTGATATCCAGCTGAAAGAGGGGCCACCGGCGATGGACAGCAACAGATATGAGGACATGAACACTATTAAGCTTCGCACCGGAGAGAACGTTTCCTCATAATCGAGCCCCTCCTGTTGAGTGAAACCGCGAGCCACAAGACGGGCCTTTAGACGGTCAATTGTCCCATCGACAGCATGTTTGATGACAAAGACCCACTTGCACCCCACTGGTTTCTGGCCTGGTGGAAGGGGAACAACAGACCAGGTCTGGTTAGACCAGAGAGCAGACATTTCTTCCTCCATGGCTGCGCGCCAGCCTGGATATTGAAGCGCCACCTGCACAGAATTAGGAATAGCAACCGAAGAGAGGGAAGTAGCCAAAGTGTGTAAATGGGGAGAGAGGCGATGAAGAGAGACGGAGTTTGCCAGCGGATGAGCAGTGGAAGGCGATACCGGATCATTCGGACGCGGAGGATCCATGGTAGAGACCGACGACAGAGGGGCAACGAAAGTGGTAGAGCGACGAGTGTAGACACGGATAACTGGTGGTTTGGAGGGAACGACAGGCGGTGGAGAGGGAATGACAGTCGGAGGAGTAGTGGCGGGAATGACCGGGCGTGGGATGGATGGAGGAGGTGTGGGTGGGCGATGGTCAGGTAAGGGAGCAGAAAAGAATGGTTGATATTCGCGGAAAGTGACATCAGCAGAAACGGAGATCTTGCGTGTCGCAGGAGAATAACAGACATACCCCTTTTGGGTGCGAGAATAACCAACAAAGATATGCTTGGCCGCCCGGGGATCCAACTTATTCGATGAAGGCCCCAAACGGTGGACATAACAAAGGCTACCAAACACACGAGGTGGGAGAGGAAAGGCCGTAGCGGAGGGAAAGAGGATGCTGAACGGAGTAGCGTAGTTGAGAATAGAGGAAGGGAGACGGTTAATGAGAAAACAGACGGTCGCGACCCCAAAGTTCCAATACGGTTTAGGGACATGCATTTGAAGCATGAGGGAACGAACAACATCGACTAAGTGACGATTGCGTTCGGCAACACCGTTTTGTTGCGGCGTGTAAGCGCAAGAAGTTTGATGTAGAATCCCAAACTCGGAACAGAAAGCAGTAAATTCGTGACTAGTGTACTCACGAGCATTGTCAGTTCGTAGTACTTTGATGGTCGTGTGGAATTGCGTACGGGTTTCGAGGACAAATGCCCGAAAGACACGAGGAAGCTCGGAGCGATCACGAAGTAAGTATAGCCAGGTAGTGCGAGAGTGATCATCAATAAACGTGATAAAATACCGAAAACCGGAAATACTAGAAATTTTAAAGGGTCCCCAAATATCCGAATGGACTAAATCAAAAGGAGCAGCGCTCCGAGTACAATGTGAAGAAAAAGATGAACGAGTTTGCTTGCCGAGGATGCATGAATCACACTGAAAGGGGGTAAGAGAAACATCCGGGAGAGCCCGCTGGAGGACCGGTAGAGGAGCATGCCCAAGTCGACAATGCCAAGCTGTGGAAGAAATGGAGGAGAGGATGGTGGGAGAGTCGTCGAGAAGGTAGAGCCCATTCCGCAGCCGGCCTTTACCAATGGTAGTCTGCGTCCGCCGATCCTGTATAACAAAAGAAGAGAAAGTGAATATAACAAAACAATCCAAATCAGTAGTAAACAGTCCAACAGAAAGTAAATTGAACGGAGAACTCGGGACGTGAAGAGCCGAGCGAAGGGAGATGGAGGAGGTGAGAGGAAGATCTGCCGAGCCGAAGACGGGAACAGTGACTCCATTAGCCACAGTAATAGACTGTGGATAAGGGGAATTCATGTACTGGGCAGGTCGATGTGGAGTAATGTGATGAGTAGCGCCAGAATCCACAATCCAGCCCAAGCCGGTGGAGAGACAAGCGGTACCTGTGTTAGAGACGGAGGCAACGAAGGCAGATGGGGGATGGAGCAAGCCCTGGAGATGCTGGAGCTGAAGACAGACACTTTCAAGATCAGGAGGACCAGCATCGGTAGCAACAGAAGCCGCCGGGCCAGGAGGATAGCCAACTTTCTTGTAACAGGTTGCCTCGAGATGACCATCTTTCCCACAGAAGGAACACTTCAGCCGACCCCGACCACTACGACCACGGCCGCGAGATCCCGAACGACCCCCCCCGAGTAGGAGGAGGAGGGAAGGGTAGAAGCGGAGGTGTCTGCTGAAGAAGGGCCGAAGGAGCCGTAGTATCTGGAGGAGGTGATACTAGGAGAATCATGGAGCACACATCAGAAAAAGATGGTGTGGTAGAGGACGCCAGGACCTGAGCACGAATGCTCTGAAGGTGAGGGGAAGACGGGCCATAAGGATGGCAGTACAGGCGACTTCCTTCTGAGCGCGCTGAGCACGAACATCATTGGTAAACGGCTGATGCTGGATCCAGGCTTCAGCAAGAGTCTTCGCACGAGCAACAAAGGAGGACATATCGGAAGCCCCTCCAGCGTCCAGAGTAAAGAGGTTAGTGAGGATGTCGTAGAGATGCTGGAGGCTGTCCCGGCCAGAATATAAGGAGTGTAACTCAGTCCACATATCTTTGGCAGTCTCATGATACATAGCCATTTGATATGGTTCACCATCCAAAGAATTCAAGATCCAGGTCTGAACTCGGCCATCATTGCGGAGCCAGTCATCGGTAGGAGGGGTGGGTGGAGCCTGAATAAGGTGAGGGAGAAGGCCCTTGGCCTGAAGAACCCGTCGAACTGAATGTACCCAAGGAATGAAGTTCTTCTTTCCGGAAAGAGAGATGATAGTGATGCGCAGCTCGTCACGGAGTTCTGTAGGGTAAGCCGGGCGGTCAGTTGGACAAGCTGGGCAGTCAGCAGGCGGGCTGGCCGTCGAGCCAGAAGAGTTACCGGAAGAGCCCATAAGGGCAGACCGCGGCGAGTAGAGGATGAACCGCCGACAAGAAAGACTAAGGAAGACCACGACCAGAATGCGGATAGGAAGCAGTCCGCACGGTCAAGCCGGACACCAGCGAGTAGTCAGGTCGCGACCAAATGGCAGAAACAAAAGAGAGACCGCCCCGGTCTAGGTGAAGCCAGCAGCGGTCAGAAAGCAGCCCGCAGGAGAGAACCCGCAGCGGGCTGACAGAGAACGCGGAAAGAGGAGAGAGGCTGCGAGTAGGAACTCGAGCGGCTAGAGGAGAGAGGCCGCGAGGAGGAACTCGAGCGGCTAGAGAAGAGAGGCCGCGAGGAGGAACTCGAGCGGCTAGGGGAGACTGGCAGCGGACAGAAGGTGAAGCCGCAGCGGTCAGAAGGCGAAACCGCAGCGGTAAGAAGGTGAAGCCGCAGCGGTTAGAAGGCGAAGCCGCAGCGGAGCTGGCAACAGACAGAAGAAGAGAGCCCGCAACGGTCAGAAGAAGGGTGGGCCCCACGAAGCAGAGAGAGAGGGTGACTATAAGAAGCCTGAAGAGGGTGGAACCACGGAGAGGGAGAGGAGAAGCGGATGCAGAGGTGCAAACCGCAGAGCCAGGGGCGGACAGGAGACCGGAGCGGGTAGGCTACCAGTCCGCAGGAGACAAAGCAGCGGGTAGGAGAAAAAGAAACCGGGCGGGCTCGGCGGTTAGAAAAAGGGCAAACCGCAGAGGACAGTAACCTCCCTCTGATACCATGTTGAGAGAGCTCAAAAACTTGTATGTATTGCTTGTGTGTGTAAATACAAGGAGATAATACAAATATATAGGAAGAGGAAGAGAGAAGAAAATCCTATACAAGATGTGAGACTAAAAGGAGGAGAGAAGATAAAACAATAAATGGGCTCAATAATGGGCCCTTTACATGAACTATTTTAACAAACTTCATTGATGATTGCTCCAGAATTGGTCTTATCCATAACCGTTGGTTCTTCAAGCAGGGACATATCAACAACCAAGGGCTCTCCCATTGGTTCTGATGGCTGTCTAGAAGCAGTTCCTTGAGTTTCCTCCTCCTCAGTGTTTGCAGGGTTTGGACTTGGTGTGTTGTCATCACTTTCAGATGAACTCTCCTCTTCCACAATAACTTTCTTCGTTTTCTCAGATTCCTTTGATTTCTTAGCAACATTAAGGTTATCTTTTCCCACCTTTCCAGAATTCTGATATTTATCCTCTTCATGTAGTGGATGGGTGAACCCAACTTCTTGTTCAGCTGAACAAACAGACAATGCAAAAGGTATAGTGACAGAATCCTTCCAAAGTTGGGAGTCTTGAAACTATCCTGAATTTTATCAAATAATAACTGAGCCCAGTCGGTTTTCTTGCACAGAATAATTCTTGTCATGAGTTCAAACGTATCCCTTAATATTCTATCATGAGATCCAGACTTACACATGAGTTCTTTGCCAATTATGTCTGCACGAAGTTTTCCTTTAAGATTGAATTGGGTCTTCTGCAATGATACATTAGATTTATTTGGATGCCCACACCAATTCTTAGCTTGAGATAAATCTTCATCACAGATTTCATCTTCTTCATCACCTTCTTCAAACCGGGGTAGGTGCAGTGCCTTTGTTAGTCCTTTGATTGATACTCTTACCATGGTGTCATTTACCCTTGTTTTGATGTGCTTCCCAGAGGTGCTGATGTAAACCGGAGTTCTCGAGTCAATTTTAAATAAAATAAATTTGTTTTCTCATTTAAAACTCGTAGCGCTAGCGTGATGTTCTCGAGCCTAACACTCGAGCATAATCAACGACTTGAAATAAATCTTCCACAAACATAGACGAGAGGAAAACAAAACATGTGCGGATATGAAAATAAACGACAAATAGGTTCAACGTTAATTAAGGGAAAGCATTCTCTAAAATTTCAGATCAGATAAACCAGTACGCATCAAATTAAGCTAACTGTAAGATGTTAAGAAATATACCCATGGCCTCAAGTACAACCCCATTCACTGAAATTGATAGGAGGAATCAGAGAAAACAGAACCAGGATCGGCCTCCTTCAGGGCACTAGCCGGAGAACAGCTTCGGGCTAATGGCTACCCAATGATGGCATGAAGGGTGCAGATAGTGGACGATGGTGGGAGGGGGTCGTCAGAGACGAGCTGGGGGGTGGAGAGGTCGCCGACGCCCATGTAGACGGTCAGCGGAGGGGATGGGGAGCGGCGATGTGATGTCATCGCTACAGCGGACTAGGGAAGGCCGACGGGAACCAGGAAGGCGTTGGATGTTGACTGGAGTTCCGACGAACTCGTTGAGGTGGAGAGGAGGAGGCGGGGCTATCAGCAAGCTCTCATGGAGTCGGGCTGGACCTATCGGGCGACTGGGAAGATTTCTCCCCGTTCCGATTTCTGTCCAAGCTAATATTTAGGGGAGAGGGCTGGGCCGGTTTAATAAACGGGATTAAATTTTGATATTAGGAAATAATATATTTAGAAATATATTGGATTCATTAGGATTTTTGGGCAGGTTTAAAATAAGATAGGGATTTCTAGGATTTCAAATAAGAATAAGATTAGGAATTTCTAATAAGGCATGATATTTTTTTTCAAAATCAAAAGAATTCATTTTTTTTTTAAATTTGAGTGCTTGCCCTAATTAACATGACACCTAATTTGACGGATCTTTTATTTAGGGACTTATTGGACGATCAACCCTAATAAGCCGTAACAAGTGCGGGAAAAAAACATCCACGTGCGCTAATACATGCGCTTTCAAATACCAAAAAAATATGTGAAATGAAATTGCGCGTGCGCCAATACATGCACTACAAATACCAAAATAAAATTGCGTGATATAAAATAAGACACATGTTGTGACGCAGGTTGCACCAATTCTCCCAGAGTTGAAAAACCTCGACCCCGTCGAGAGTGTAATGTAGCCCGAGACAAGAAAATCCAACCGTCGATCTCGACTTGCTCCGCTACTATCATGCTCTGGATTGTGGGTCGTAATGTGGCAAAAGAAAGATCCTTCGCTGCAGCTTATGATCTGTAAGGAAACTCCCTTTCCTGAAAAATATAGGGAACCAATCTCATTCGGAAAAATATAATTCCCGGTGACAGATTCAACCATGAAATTATAGATTTTCGAATATGCTCGCAACCAGTTAGTCAAAATTTTATGCATGATATTTAAATGATCAAGAAAAATCAGAGCATACAAAAGAATGGTTTCACAAAGTGAGAGAGAGCGGGGATCAAAGGAATTGGGGGGGGGTAAGCAAGTAAGCTCGACTTGTGGAATTATTAAATCACATCGCATCATACGTTCTCCTGTCAAACACATACGAGCGTCTACTAGAACAAAATCAATTATCCCAAACACATCACCCGATAGAATCTGATTAACGTTACAAAAATAAAAATTGATCTCAAATCCACCATTTAAAATTTTCTAGAGAAACCCTTTAAAACAAGTATCTTTGTTTGGTGTGAAATTTGTTGGGATTCTTATTATCTTTAGAATACGAGTTCTCTTAAATAAATCGATAATTTGATAGTAAAAATTTTCAGACACATTTATAATTATGGGATAATGTAGTGACGCAAAATGATGTTCCCTAAATATAAAATCAATATATGGTGGTGACTTTAATGTGAGTGATATGTCACTAATAATTCCTTCCCGGGGCAGGGACTCATAAATAATCTCAGCGACTAGAGGCGGTGCTTTAGTGGGAGCACCATTTCAGTCGGGATGAGGGGATGAGGAGGAGGAAGCTCTTCTTCCTGGAATTGGGGCCCAGGAAGAACCTCCTCGACTAAAGTGAGTGCTTCAGTGGAGATAAGTGGGGCCAAGGTGCTCGTGGGGGAAATATCGAGTCTAGATAGAGGACTATTAATAGTTTGAAGTCCGAGTTCCACCAGTTGATACGTAGTTGGGATGTAGTCAGGAAAATTATTTTGTTTGCGCATTGTCATTTCAAGACGGTGTACATCGGTGCACAACCAGGTCAGATTCTGCGTGAGTTCTGCAATGACGAACTCAACGTTCTTCATTAAAGTTTTAAGTCGCTCGTCCATATCTTCTATTTTTTAAATTATTATTACTCTTATTATTTTTTAAATAAGATAAAGGTTTTTTTTTTTTTTATTTTTTAAATAAAATAAAAATTTTTAAATAAAAGGACATAATAAAATTTTATTCTCTCTTTTTTTTAAGAAAATCGGATCGATTGACTCACGATAAAAGTGAATCAAATTCCTCTGATACCAAACTGATGTAAACCGTAGTTCTCGAGTCAATTTTAAATAAAATAAATTTGTTTTCTCTTTGAAAACCCGTAGCGCTAGCGTGATGTTCTCGAGCAAACGGAGAGTGACAATCAAACTTAGCTTTACAAACACGTCTATGAGCCTAACACTCGAGCATAACAACGACTTGAAATAAATCTTCTACAAGCATAGACAAGAGAAAAACAAAACATGTGCGGATATGAAAATAAATGACAAATAGGTTCAACGTTAATTAAGGACAAACATGCTCTAAAATTTCAGATCTGATAAAAAAGTACGCATCAAATTAAGCTAACAGTAAGATGTTAAGAAATACACCCATGGCCTCAAGTACAACCCCGTTCACTGAAATTGATAGGAGGAATCAGAAAAAAACACGTCTATGAGCCTAACACTCGAGCATAATCAACGACTTGGAATAAATCTTCTACAAGCATAGACAAGAGAAAAACAAAACATGTGCGGATATGAAAATAAATGACAAATAGGTTCAACGTTAATTAAGGACAAACATGCTCTAAAATTTCAGATCTGATAAACAAGTACGCATCAAATTAAGCTAACAGTAAGATGTTAAGAAATACACCCATGGCCTCAAGTACAATCCCGTTCACTGAAATTGATAGGAGGAATCAGAAAAAAACAGACCAGGATCGGCCTCCTTCAGGGCACTAGCCGGATAACAGCTTCGGGCTAATGGCTGCCCGATGATGGTAAGAAGGGTGCAGATAGTGGACGATGGTGGGAGGGGGTCGTCGGAGACGAGCTGGGGGGTGGAGAGGTCCCCGACGCACACGTAGACGGTCGGCGGAGGGGATGGGGAGCGGCGATGTGATGTCGTCGATCTAGCGGACTAGGGAAGGCCGACGGGAACCAGGAAGATGTTCCTCTGCTCCTCAGCCGCGCCCGAAGGACGATCCTCATTACGCCATCAAGCGATCTCGCATCCTGTGGGAAGAGAGGTTGTCCGTCCGCCGCGAGATAGCCCGTGCGGCAGGCAACATGGTCCTCGCGAGGCTGAGGATTAGCGGGAAACTCGACGAAGGGGAGAAGGAGTTCACCGTCGACGAACTCATCCCTGAGTTACTCGCCGAGACGATCTCGCCGGATCGCCGGTCTCCGACGTCGTCAGGCTCTGACAGCAGCGGGAGCAGCGATGACAGTAGTAGCAGCGGTAGCGGCGAGGAGGAAAGCGAGGAAAGCGGTGATGATGAGGACGCCTACATTGGAGATGAGGAATATCGGCCAGATATTGGCGACGATGAGTCCTAGTTGCTTGCTGACATTCTTCATACTCGCACGACATAGCCTCTCTTTTGTGGCATTTTTTGTAACTTGTAAAATTTTCAAAGGAAATATATATACAAGTTTAAGATACCATGCTGTCGATCTCTTTGCTCGCTTATCTGTTGATAATACTCGCTAGGCTCATAGGCTCAGGGAGAACGAGTGTTCGCGATGTTTATTCGTATGCCGACATGTTGATAATCGCGTAGTTTATGTCCGCGCGGCCGTAGTCGTACTTCATAATTCGCACCCCAGCACTCGCCTGTAGTTACTCGCCAGACCATACTCACATTTTCCGTACTCGCCTCAATGCTTGCTCGCACTTTTGCTATGTCAATCTCGCATACTCGCCAATGCCTGCGTGTATACTCGCCTCAATGTTGCTCGCATCATCATCCCGAGAAACTTGGTATAACTCGAGGTCTGCGGCCAATATGCAGGAGAGGAGCTCGTGCAGGGACTTGGACTTACCAGGACCTGCCACTCAAGGACTTTATCTCACTCGAGGAGGTCTACGACCAATATGAAGGAGAGGAGCTCGTGCAGGGACTTGGAATTACCAGGACCTGCCACTCAAGGACTTGATCTCACTCGAGGAGGTCTACGGCCAATATGCAGGAGAGGAGCTCGTGCAGGGACTTGGACTTACCAGGACCTGCCACTCAAGGACTTGATCTCACTCGAGGAGGTCTACGGCCAATATGCAGGAGAGGAGCTCGTGCAGGGACTTGGACTTACCAGGACCTGCCACTCGAGAACTTGATCTCACTCGAGGAGGTCTACGGCCAATATGCAGGAGAAGAGCTCGTGCAGGGACTTGGACTTACCAGGACCTGCCACTCAAGGACTTGATCTCACTCGAGGAGGTCTGCGACCAATATGCAGGAGAGAAGCTCGTGCAAGGACTTGGACTTACCAGGACCTGCCACTCAAGGACTTGATCTCACTCGAGGAGGTCTGCGGCCAATATGCAGGAGAGAAGCTCGTGCAGGGACTTGGACTTACCAGGACATGCCACTCAAGGACTTTATCTCACTCGAGGAGGTCTACGACCAATATGCATGAGAGAAGCTCGTGCAGAGACTTGGACTTACCAGGACCTGCCACTCAAGGACTTTATCTCACTCGAGGAGGTCTACGACCAATATGCAGGAGATGAGCTCGTGCAGGGACTTGGACTTACCAGGACCTGCCACTCAAGGACTTTATCTCACTCGAGGAGGTCTACGGCCAATATGCAGGAGAGAAGCTCGTGCAGGGACTTGGACTTACCAGGACCTGCCACTCAAGGACTTTATCTCACTCGAGGAGGTCTACGGCCAATATGCAGGAGAGGAGCTCGTGCAGAGACTTGGACTTACCAGGAACTGCCACTCGAGGATTTAATCTCACTCAAGGAGGTCTACGGACAATATGCAGGAGAGGAGCTCGTGCAGGGACTTGGACTTACCAGGACCTGCCACTCAAGGACTTGATCTCACTCGAGGAGGTCTGCGGCCAATATGCAGGAGAGAAGCTCGTGCAGAGACTTGGACTTACCAGGACCTGCCACTCAAGGACTTGATCTCACTCGAGTAGGTCTACGGCCAATATGCAGGAGAGGAGCTCGTGCAGGGACTTGGACTTACCAGGACCTGCCACTCAAGGACTTTATCTCACTCGAGGAGGTCTACGGCCAATATGCAGGAGAGAAGCTCGTGCAGGGACTTGGACTTAGCAGGACCTGCCACTCAAGGACTTTATCTCACTCGAGGAGGTCTACGACCAATATGCAGGAGAGAAGCTCGTGCAGGGACTTGGACTTACCAGGACCTGCCACTCAAAGACTTTAGTTTTTGTTCCTGCTGCTTTGAGAATTTGAAAATGATTAAGCGCATCGATATCTTTGAGTGCATAAATCAGAAATCAAATGACGATCTCGTCGACGTCGAGTTGGGAGGTTGGCGTCCCACCCTGTTCCTGATAGTTCCTCCAGTCGGAGGAGAGATGCAATCGGGGGTAGCTAGGCCGACATGCAAGGGGGGAGCTGATCTCAGCCGTCTGTGCAGGGGTCCGGTCTTACAAGGGCGCTTATGTCCCGAGGCATCGTCCCATCGTCCGAACTGGGCTATCCACGAGAAACAGGTCGAAGGCACATTTCCCAATCCAACCGCTGTGATCGCTCTCAGCTCTGCCGACTGGCTAAAAATGCAAAAACAAGAGCGAGGGGTTATGTCTCCCCGAGGGTCCTCCAGGACGCACTCGCGACTAACATATTCCCTTGGGCCTATTATGGCTCCCTGACTGCTGGAGGGAAAGCCTGGCCAGGTTGATCCTTCCTCAAATCCGAGAGGTTGGGGTCCAGACTTGTTCCCGCTAGTTCCTCCAGTCAGAGGAGAAATGCAGTCGGGGGTAGCTAGGCCGACATGCAAGGGGGGGAGCTGATCTCGGTCGTCAATGCAGGGGTCTGGTCTTACAAGGACGCTTACATCCAGAGGCATCGTCCCATCGTCCGTACTGGGCTATCCAGGGGGAACGAGTTGACTGCCAGCTTCTCGGATCGATCTTGAAGTAGAACCTTGAGTTCCCCAAAAAGCTTGCGTTAAAAAACAGGATGAACCGAAGAATAGTTGCAATTGCATATATGTAAAAGTATGTACACAAAATACATTATTGGCCGCTAAGGATAGAACCTTTTCAGGTCATCCCCGCTCCAAGTACCTCCCAGCTGCTCTCCAACCTGATCCTGGAGATAATAGCCCCCGGTGGCCAAGGCTTCTTGGACGATGAACGGACCTTCCCAATTTGGATGCTGCTTGCCCACTGTTGCCCCCCTCCCTGCAGCGTCTACCTTCTTCATAACCAGATCGCCGACGAGAAAGTGCTTCAGACGGACATTTTTGTCGAAGTGCTTCGCTATGCGCCGCTTGATCTCCTCTTGGCGGATGGAGGCCAAGTCACGAAGCTCTTCCACGAAATGCAGTGAGAGTCTTTGGGCGTCCTCATTCTCCAAGCGCCATTCTTCGCCGCCATCTCCGGCTGCTATAACCCTCGGGCTCCGAACCTCGAATTCCACTGGGATGAGTGCCTCAGACCCGTGTGATAACTTAAAAGGAGTTTCTCCCGTGGCCGAGTTTGGAGTTGTCCTCAAAGCCCAGAGAACCGAGGGGAGCTGCTCCGCCCAGTTGCCTTTCAAGTTGGTGACTTTCTTCTTCAGAAGGTTGATAATCAACTTGTTGGCGGCTTCCACCTGTCCGTTGCTGCGAGGATGATGTACAGAGGCGAATCGAAGATCCGTCCCTAGCTGCTTGCAGAAGTCCTCTAATTCCAAACTGGCGAACTGCGGCCCGTTGTCGGTGACGATGGCCAGAGGAATCCCGAACCTGCATGCAATTTCTCCCCAAATGAAATTCTTCACGATCTGTGATGTGGTCTTGGCTAGGGCCTTTGCCTCGATCCACTTGGAGAAGTAGTCGATCATAACTAGCACGAACTTCCTCTGTCCGCTGGCCTGAGGAAAGGGGCCGATCAAATCCATCCCCCAGATGGCGAAGGGCCATGGAGCAGTGATCGAGCGAAGGTGTTGAGCTTGCTGTAGCTGAAGAGGCGCGAAGAGCTGGCACTGGCGGCACTTTTTGGAGAAGGTCTCTGCATCTTTCCTAATGGTGGGCCAGAAGTACCCATGCCTTAGAATCCTTTGCTCAAGGGTCCGAGTTCCCGAGTGACTGCCACACTCTCCTGAGTGAATCTCTTCCAGGACACGAGGTATTTCAATCTCCGATAGACACCGAGCTAGAGGACCTGAGATGGTTTTGCGGTAGAGCTCTCCTTCTTGAAGCAGATAGTAAGCGGCTTTGTAGCGAAACTTCCTCTGGTCACCTTCGCTGGCAGGTATCTGACCCGTTGTTAGAAAAGAAACGAACGGATCCCTCCAAGATGCTCTCTGCTCGATTTCCATCATCTCCCCTTCCTCGATGGATGGTCGGAAAAGTTCGGTCACGATCCCCCCAGCCCGGGGACCGTATTTGGCAAGATAGTCAGCCTCTGAATTCTCCTCTCGGGGCACGTGCTCGACGAAGAAAGATTGAAACCCCCCAATCAGACCTTTTACCTTGAAGTACCGCCGCAGAATCGGGTCATTCACCTCGAACTCACCTCTGATCTGGGAAGCCACTACCATCGAGTCGGTGAAGGCCCTAATATCTCGAATCCCCAACTCCTTGGCGAGACGCAAGCCGGCCACCATGGCTTCGTACTCCGCCTGATTGTTGGTAACCGGAAAGCGGATCTCAACTGCCTGCTCGATCCTGGTTCCCTGAGGGCTGACGAACACGACTCCAGCTCCCACGGAGTATCTGCCCGAAGCCCCATCCACATACACCTTCCAGGACACTGCGCTAGAAGAGCCTTCCTCTACTTCCACTTCGGCCGAGAAGTCGGCAAGGAAATCTGCCACCGCCTGCGCCTTGATTGCTACCCTTGGAGAGTAAGAAATATCGAACTCGCTAAGCTCCACCGCCCACTTTGCCAGCCTGCCAGAGTGCTCCACTCCATCCAGGATACTCCTTAGAGGATGATCGGAAACTACCCTGATGGAGTGAGCCTGAAAATACGGACGAAGCCTTCGAGCCGACACCACCAAAGCGAACACCAGCTTCTCCAGAATAGGATACCTCATCTCCGCCTGCCGCAACACTCTGCTAACATAATATATAGGAAGTTGCCTCTTGCCCTCCTCCCGAACCAGTACTGAACTGACCGCTTCTGCCCCGACTCCTAGGTAGAGGAAGAGATCTTCATTTCCCTGCGGCCCCTGGAGGAGAGGAGCTTGGGTTAGTTGTTGCTTGAGCTTTCCAAAAGCCTCCTCGCACTCCGATGTCCATTCGAACTTCTGATTTCCCCGAAGGGTCTTGAAGAACGGAGAACACTTCTCCCCTGCCTTAGACAAAAAACGGCTGAGGCCTGTCAGCCTTCCCGTCAGCCTTTGGACTTCCTTAGGATCTCGTGGCGATGCCATCTCCAGAATGACCTTCACCTTGTCTGGATTAGGTTCTACCCCCCTGGGAGTAAGGAGGTGACCTAGAAACTTCCCTCTTCCCGCACCGAAGACGCATTTGGCCGGGTTGAGTCGCATCTTATACTTCCTCAGGGTGGCAAAAGTCTCCACCAGATCCGTTATGTGATCCGCGACGCTCTTGCTCTTGACGAGTAGGTCATCCACATAAACCTCCAAGTTTCGCCCCTTCTGCCTTTTGAAGATCTGATCCATCATCCTCTGGTAAGTGACGCCTGCATTCTTGAGCCCGAAGGGCATCATCTTGTAGCTGTAGCAGCCGTCGCTGGTTATGAAAGAGACGTCCCGGCAGTCGGGGTGATGCATTCGGATCTGATGGTATGCTGAAAAGGCATCAAGAAAACTCATCACAGGAAACCCGACGGCGGAATCAACCAGCGCGTCGATTTGAGGCAAGTGGTAGCAATCTTTCGGACAAGCTTTATTTAACATGGAAAAATCGATACATAACCGCCAGCCTCCTCCAGGCTTCTTCACCATTACAACATTTGAGACCTAGCCTGGATACTGGATCTCCGAGACGAACCCTGCCTTCAGCAGCTTCTCCACCTCTTCCCTGATCGGCTCAGCTAATATGGCGGCGCTCTTCCTCTGCTTTTGTCGAACTGGAGCCGCTGCGAGATCCAGGTTGAGGCGATGACAAGCAACATCAGCGTCCACTCCTGACATCTCGGTGGCGCTCCATGCAAAGACATCAACGTTGTCCTGCAGGCAAGCGTCCATCTCCATCTTCCCCCAAAGCGACAAGGATCCTCCCACCTTCAGCAGTCCCGGTTCTCCCCCTCGAGAGATCACTTCTACCTCCTCCACCTCCTCAGCAACACACAACCACTTCTCCTTCTCCAGCAACTCCTCCAGCTTCTCCGCGTCACCCATCCAGCTGATGGTGCTGACGGCATTCAAGTAGCACTCCCTGGAAGCCTTGAGATCTCCCCTGATCCTGATCTGCACATCTCCGCGGCAGTACTTCAGACACTGGTGATAAGACGACGAAACGGCCCTGAAGTAGTTGATAAGAGGCCGCCCGAAGATGGCGTTATACCCACTCGATGCGTCGACGATAATGAAGCGGCATCGAATCGACGTCCCCCCGAGTGTAACCAGCAGCTCCACTGCTCCCTCCACCTCTTTCTTCTCTCCTGAGAAGCCAAAGAGCGGTCCATCGGCAGCTTGGACTCGGGACGCTTCCACCTGAAGCCCAGCGAAAGTTCTTTTGAAGATGACATTCTCCGAACTTCCGTTATCCGCAAGGATTCGGTCGATGGTGAAGTCTTCGATAGCAGCTTGGATTACCAGGGCGTCGTGGAAGGGGTTCTCATTCCCCAGCATATCTTCCTCCGAGAAGGTGATCTCCTCTAATGGCGGCGGGGTCTGCGACGTCGAAGCGACGTTCTTTCGATAGATCTGGTGAAGACTTCCCTTGCGGGAAGCTCCAAGCCCGACCCCTCCATTGATCACTCCTACATGCCCACCTCCAGGGTCATGTATTACTTCCCCACGGGTTCCCAGATCAACTCGGTCTTCATTCCTTCTTCTTGCCGGAGTTTGAAATGCCACTTGCCCTACCGGGGCCTCCTGCCTCTGTTGCTCTCTCTCCGCCGCTCCTTCCTCCAGCCTCCTCCTTGCTTCCCAAAACTCGGGGCAAGCCAAGGTCTCGTGCCCATCCACCCGATGAATATCGTAGTAGAGGGGAATTGCCGCCTCCTGGCGCATCGCTCGCTGCTCCCTCCGACGCCGCTTGTTGTCTTGGCGAGCGATGACCATTGTCTCCCTTCTTCCTCCTCCTCGACCTTCCTCCTGCCGATTTCCATTTCTCCTTTCCTCCTGATACTGCTGTCTCGCTGGTCTCCATTGGGGGTGATTCTCTGGATACTGGAATCGCCTTTCCTCCCTTCCTCCTTCCCGAGCTCCCGGCGGCCTTCTCTCTTCTTGCCTTCGAGGCCTCTCCTGCCTCCTTTCTTCAAACCTCTTGGGTTCTTCTTTCTTCCTTATCTCTTCTCTCCTTGGCTCTTTCTTCTTACTTTCCTCTCTCCTCTCCTCATTCCTTTCTGGTGTCCTCCTTGACTTTGACCCCGAAGGTCTTGTCCCCCTTCTCTCCGTCGCTAATTCCCCATCCAGCCTTGCTAAGAAATCTTTATTCTTCTTTTCTCCGCGAACAAAAGTATTCTTCTTCTCTATCATCTGTTCAAAGGATCTCGGGGGATTGGACCCCATCTCCAGACTGAACAAATCTTGCTTCAACCCGAACTTGAGAGCCACCATCAAGGTGAAACTGTACACCTCCTCCACCTCCAAAATTTCCTCTTGAAAGCGGTCGATGTAGTGCCCCAAACTCTCGTGTTGCCCTTGGACGATCTTGAAGAGTGCTGTTGCTTCCTTCTTCCTCTTCTTCGAAGTCGCGAACCTTGCTATAAGGCCCCGACGCAAATCTGAGAAGTAGTACACGGACCCTGCCGGTAGTTGATGGAACCAATCTCGAGCATTTCCCTTGAGGGTGATGGAGAAGAACCTGCACTTGAAGGCATCAGACATATTACGAATGGAGACGACGTCCTCAAACCACTGGAGGTGTCTGACAGGATCGTCTCTGCCGGAGTAGTAAGTAAGAACGGTTTCCCGGAACCCTTCTGAGACTGGAGCGGCGAGGATCTCGTCACAAAAGGGGCTCCTCCCTCCCTGGCGGTGACGAGTTTCATCCTCGCTAGAAATTTCGTACTCGTTGTATTGGCGAGTATCTCTGAATCTCGCCGGCGACATTGGGTCCCGAAAACGGACCCCCTGGCTGCTCGCCGGATAAAGCCGCGACTGTGTCGGTCGCTCTTCCCTTGCCCAAGCGGGTTCCTTTCCAGCTCGCCTCGGCGGCACTTCCTCTTCTAGCGGCGTCAGGCGACGAGGGGAAGTCGCCGTGAACTCGGGGCGCTGAGCGAAACCGGTGAGAATGGTTTGCTCGATCTTCTTCGCGAATTCTTCAAACGCGGCCACTGTTACAAACTCGCCACCTCGCGCGGCGTCTCCTCCCACCGCCGGGTTGCCGACCAACTCTCCTTGCTCGCCACCCATGGTCATCTCCCTCAACTTCCAAACTTTCCTCCTTGGCTGCGTCCACGCTCACCGCACCAAGTGTTGAAGCCAGGAAAATCCTAACCTCGAAATTCGGACCAAAGCTGCCTAAGGTTACTGGCTCAGAAGCTAGACCAGACGACAAAGAAGACTAGCACGAAAAACAGGTCAAACAGGACCCCAGATGTTGCGGCAGGAAGGACCCACCACGTACCCGGATGCTCGAAAGGAGCAGCCCCTTCTCAACCAAAAAGGGCCGAACTGGGTACGAGAGAAGCTAGCTGGCAAAGTCGCAAAGTCGCGAATTGCTCTAAGGAAAAAGAATCCGAAAACTTAGCTAGTATTTTGAAACGCGCGAGTACCTTGCCAAGGATTTCCGGTCCCTCTCCTCGTACCCCTGGGGTCCTATTTATAGGCAAAAGCAAGGGGAGGGGGGGTCATATTTATACCCCACCCATCGGCGACTAGCGCGACTTCCAGAGGACCTCGCACGGGCTGGGCGAGTATCTCGCCTAGTCGCTTACCTGACAAATATGCGAGGGGAGCTCGCCTATACTCGCGCAGGCCTTCCGCGATCTTGAATGCTGACTTCGACTCCTTTGACTTGTTGACCTTGACTTCTGCTGACTTGGCAGTGGTAGGACCCACTCTCGACGAATACGGGTTGTACAGTCACGACAATATATTTATTGTCTCGACGACATTTCATTCTGTTGCGACTATATTTCACTTCGTCATGACGATACATGTTCTTCATAAACCTTCAAGAGTAATTTTGTTAAAGTGTGGGCTTTTATGACGATAAAATTTATTCTCAGATATGCTTGTTATTTTTACGATGATATTTCATCTTAATACGATGATCTTTCATTTTGTCACGACGATAAGTTTGAGCCTTTGGATCCTGAGTTTGTTTTAGCAGCAAGGGAGCCATATCATGACGATATGGACTTAACATTCTCAATTCAACTTGCTTTAAAACTGTCATTATTGGTTACAGTTAACCACTGATATGAAGCCGCTCTTCTAACTACTTACTGGATACTAATGGCCTTCTTTTCAAAATGTTTTGACACTCCATTGTTTGCCACCAAGTTCCATCAAATGAGTACTTTTATTCAATGTATACATTTCTTTTGAAGTACTCACAACTCCCAGTAGGAAGGACACAAGTTGGTGTAGTCTTGCTGTGGGGACAGGTACACGTCATCCCAATTTGTAAAGGCTTCTCCTTTTCATCGGGGGAGGCGTTTTCTCCTCCAAGGAGTTACTCCTCTTCAAGTATGCCTCCTCTCTTCTTATCAAGAGAATTTCTTTCTCCGAGGACTTACCTCTCCTCACGCTCCTTCCTCTTTTTGCCTCTAAGAATAAGGCCTCGTTTGGTTGGGCGTTTTTGCCCGGTGCGTTTTATGAAAATGCTGAAGAGGTGCATTTTTCCGTTTGTTTTTCCGCGCATCATTCGAACCGCACACGTTTATTTGCAGGTCAGAACATCGCGGGTCCAAACTTCTCACGAGAGCTCCATTTCTATCGCGTTTTGGAGGAGCGCTACGGAAGGATCGTGACGAATCGATCACAGGGCTCCTCCCGCCGGATCTTCCCCGTCGCCGCGATCGTGACCAATCGATCGCAGAGCTTCTCCGGCCGCATCTTCCCCGTTGCCGCGAGCACGAGTTGTTCCCACCGCATCTTCCCCGGCCGCATCAGGTTTCCCGATTGCATCATTCGCTGTGGGCTTGTCTTCTTCGGCGACGGGCTTGTTCCTGCCATGCCACATCTTCTGCTTCTGTGTGACGATGGAGAAGATTAGAACCACCAGTGCTCGATCGTGGTTCGAGGGAAAAGAAACCCTAGCTCGATTGACGCTCGCTGGAAGAATCGATAACAGGAGATAGATTTCTCAGGTCCGCATCTCCCAGGAGAAATGCATGCATTCGATTAACATTTTTGTATGCAGATCTGTCTCCGGATGTTGACATGTGGCCCGTTTTAATTCTTCTTTCTGATTGTTTTTCTCAGTATATACTATATAGGAGAAGGACAATATTAGTCAAATTGTAATTTGTACTGTATATTCTCAACATTGTGGTTGGACTACAAAGCTTGTCTAATCAAAACTCTTGTTATATTCAGAAAAACATATGCATCCCAATGGAATTATTAGACAGCTAATGTAATGCAATATACAACCATGGGATCTTATAAGACTTAAAAAATTTAGATTTTTTGAATGAAAGAGTGTCCACAGATGAGGTATTGAACTAAATAATGTATTATTATACACAAAATCATCAAAATATTTTATAATTTTTTTAATAAAACTCTACCACTGTATTGTCAAACGGTTCTCTGTTCCGAACAGCTCTGCAAACACAGAATACCCAAACAGATCTCCATTTCCAGCAACCAGTTTCCAACAGCTCCATTTACAAACCTCCATTTACAACAACTCCTTTTACAACCGCAACCGCTCTACCAAATGAAGCCTAAGTCTTCAACCTGTTAGGTGTCATCTAAGACTCTACGAAAGTCCTTCCCCGAGCTTTCTCTTTTGCTCTAGGTCGAGTATTTTCCCCTTTTAGAACTCTTCGGCTGCCCTGAAAATTATGTTCACCTTGATATAACATTCACAAGCGACCCTTGGGTAAGTGTAAATGCGAAATTGAGTTCCTCTGACATGAAACTTTAAAATTGATGACGAGCTGAAACCACCGCTCCATTCAAGAAGGGTCGGCCGAATATAACGTTATTGTTGTTATGGGACATCTACCACGTTAAAGGAGCATTATCAGGCGTACTACCCTAATAACGTTAAGTTCCACCCCCTACTTTTTCCTCTACACAACAAACTAAATATGGGTCGTCCCTGTTTCTGTCCTTGTGAGGTTCTACCAACATCGCATCGAAGGAGGGTTTAAAGAGGAGATTGATGGAACGCTGTTGTCAACTAGGATCTTGGTCATGTTAAAGTTCTCAATAACGATTTTGATGATGAGGGCTTTGTTGCAAGGATCAGTGTGCAACGACATACCTTCTTGGGAGAAGAGGATTTTCCCTTTGGGAGGAAAGAGCTGAGAAGTTGAAGTGACCTGATATAGATACATACTCCCAATGCTAGCCTTATTGTAGGACTTTTGTCTTGCGCCACCGTGAATCATATTGATTCGTCTGCGTTCTCCAACGTCCTCAAGCTCTTTGCACATATCCCTTTACTGAGGATGGGCTGTTGCTGGTTGGGAGCTCTCCACTGGACCAGGCCGCACCACAATGATGCCTTCCATCTTCCCCCAGGCCAGAGAGCTTATAATTTCCTTGTCGTGGCCTTTGCGGTGGTACTCACGGAATTACCCTCGATTCTGAGTGTTGTGGTGTGTTCAATGTGCCGGGGGTGTATGATGCTAGGCTAGTGTTTGCAATCTCCATCACCTTGTTTATGGGGAGGTTCAACTCAGCGAACTCGTGGGCGTGGGCTAGGGGTGTAAACTAGTCGAGCTAAAGTCGAGCTTGGCAAAATTCCCAAGCTCGAGCTTAATTCGAGCTCGTGCTCGAGCTCGATGAGCTCATTTTGCATGTCTCGAGCTCGAGAGCAATATATTGAGCTCGAGCTTGAGCTTTCGAGCTCACGAGCTTTTCAAGTCATTAACCATTTTTTATTTATAATTATAAATATATTTTTTAAAAATGTCAAAAAAAGCTCACGAGCCGGCTCACGAGCTCATGAACAAGTGCATGCGAGCTCGAGCTCGAGCTCAACTGGCTCGAGCTCGAGTCGTGCTTTTTTCGAGCCGGCTCATCGAGTTCATGAGCCAGCTCAACTCAACTTGCACCCCTAACGTAGGCGTTGATATACGGTGTTGGTAGGTACAATTGATCTCATGTGGACATATACCATGGAGTTGGCGTTTTCTTTCTGAAGTGTCTCACCGACTCCTGGTGCCTCGACCTGGCTTTCTGCCTCTGAGGTTGTGTGGGAGGTCCCTCAAGCAAGTTGTGGAAATCAACTACTAAGTACTGGGCGCCTTGTCGCTCAACCTGGTGGTTAGGCAACACATTGTATATTTTTCTCCATCGTGTGATATGGGAAGTCATGAATGCCTCCTTCAGATGCCCAACCAATTTGGGTGAGCGAGGTCATGAATCCCATGTTGGCGGCCTCCCTTCGTTGTACTAGTTGGCCAAGTGGATCAACTCCTCAAAAGTATTGCGCGGGTTATGAATCACCTCGAACTTGAAGATCCACTCTTGTAACTCGCAAACCATTGCCACTTGGTACATGCAAGAGCCATGTCGTGCACATCCAGGATCTACTCTTGGAAACAATCCACAATGTGGTTAAAGAACTTGCGTGCCCCTTGCTGAATGTTGAAGAGAACCCCTACAACTCGTACTTCATCTTCCTCGATGTCGTGAACCTTTGCAGCAGTTCGTAACGCATGTCTGCGAAGCAAAATATTGACTTTGACGCCAACCAGTGGAACCAGTGCCAAACCTTCGAAGATGACGGCGAATAGTTTGGACTTATGTGCATCAGTCAAGTTGCAAAAGAGACCGCCAACCCGAACCACAAGTGGTGAACGGGGTCCCCTTCCTCGAAAAGAAAGATTGAGGGTCTCGCAAAACCCGACAGATAGGAGTTCCATGAGAGTAACATTGATAAAACGGGTTGCCACTCCATGGGCTTCATACTAGTTGACACAATTATCATAATATAACACTAACTGGCCCTTGGGAGATGCCTCCACAATGCTTACTCACGCCAAAAACTCGTGATCTTTCGCCACATGCTCTTTTTCCCAAGGAGGTGGTAGCGTCTCAATGATCTCTTGTGCTGGTAGGGGCAGAGTACTTGCACTCTCCCCTGTCAGTGACGCGACCGCCTGCGTGAGAGTTTCCATGTCGCGCTTGATCGATAGTAAGTCCAACTGATTGGTGCACTCGTTCATCCCCATGTGTCGAAGAGTTATCGCTTCCACCTTTTCCAACCATCCTAACGTTTTCACTCCCAATCAAAGTCTGCATTCACCGCACTAAGTTGTTGATGCCAAGATCTGCGATGCAGCTTCGCCAAAATGTTTGGACCTGGATGGCCGAGAGATGCTCCACTCGAAAGACCTGCGAGAGGGGGGGGGGGCAGATATATATATATTATATATATATGTATATATATATATATATATATAGAGAGAGAGAGTGAGAGCTTTTATTAGTGAAGTAAAGGTAGTTACAAAGGCGGAGGTCTTGCCGTTAACCTTTAAGTGTATAAGAACTCTCCCTTCTAAAACCAAAAAGTGGTCTAGGATTGAGAGAGTTAGGCCAGGAGTGTGTGCTCTGACAGACGTCAACCACGGACCGTCCCTCATGCAAAAGCATGGTATTTATAGGATTTGGGGTACACTGCCTGTTGGGAAGCTTCGCGGTTCTGTGGCCATCCTTTTGAAATTTGCCGAACGCTCAAAGAGATCTCTCCAATGATTTTACTAAGATCTTCGATGCTCCAAGAATTGTCGTGTGAGACCCTTTGGTGGTTGGGTGAGACCCTTTGGTGGTTGGGCGAGACCTATGAGCAAGACCCCCCTTTCTTGTGTAGTTATAAGCAAATCTTGTTTGACTATTGACAGCTAAGAAAATACGGTTCAAGATGAATTGATCCCTTTTTTAACCCTCTACTTATTTTATTAGCAAACCATACTAAAGCTCTCTCGAGCTTCTGGCCGTGGCACATTTTGCGAAGATTTCTTTCCCTTCTGCCATGGCCTGTGTATATAAGCACATTCCCGACATCTTCATCATCCTCGTAGCATTCAATCTACTTCCTTCCTGATTTTATCATCCCCGCTTTCTTTACCAACACTGTGATCGTCGTCTATTCCTGCTGCACCGGCGGTCTTTGGATAGCAAACGGATTACCTGTTGAATTTTGTGAAGTGGAAGTGGTTGACGGGACAGGCCGGGCGGCCTGGGGCGGACAGCTTTGACGGACTAGGCGGACTGGGCGGACTGTGATGATGTGCGGCCTGGTGGAAGGTCTAGTGGAAAGCCGGCTGTCTTCTGAGCGGGTTATTGCATGGAGTCCGCGGACTATGCGGCCTGGTTTCTGCGGATTGGGTGTTTGCTGATTGACTTTGCCAAGGAGCGGCCTAAGCGGATGGAGGCTTGCGGACTGGTGCATTGCTCAGTGGCTGCGGGTGCAAGCTTGTGCTAATAGGCGGGTTGGCTCATGTTCGCGGGAAGCTTGCGGACTGATGTGTCCGCGGTATTGGCTGTTGCGGACTGGGCTTAGAGCTTGGCTGAGGCCTTGTCGAGCTCTGGTGGCACAACAGGTGCTTTGCTGTGGAGGTCGATTGGCGGACTGGTGTTTGGAGTCCGGGAGGAGGCTGCTGTGTTGGACAGGAGTGCGAGGAGCTCGCGGACTGCTGGCGGTCTGTGTTTTGGTGTTTGGCGGACGGGGTTTGCGTCCGCCATGCTCGCATTGGCCATTGATGGTTTTGGACTTGGTCACACTTTGTGCCAAGGCCATGGTGTCCGCGGTATCCGCCAAGTCCGCTGTGACCGGGCGGACTGTTACTATCTGCCTTTGGTCGTGGACTTGTCGCGGATTGAGGTGTGAGTCTTGCGGACTACCTCGGGTTGGTGCGGATTGCCATTGAAGGGGGTTGCTGTCCTGCAGTGGCTGGAGCTTTGCGGGCTGATGCCTTGTCCGCATAGCTTGGGCGGACTGGAGAGGGTTCGTCAATGGTTGCCTTGCTCCTGGCGGTTTTCCTTGGTATCCGGCTAAGTCCTTGCGGACTCGGCAGACAGAGTTTTGCTATCGCGCGGGCTGGGGCGGTGTCGCTATCTCTTTGGCGGTGACCACACTCCTCACCTTGCCTATAAATAGGACCCCCCTGGCACATCTACAGTAACCTAAGTAACTTGAGTGAACAATAAGTTGGGGTGTGCAAGGAGCTGCGGTCTGTGTTTGTCAGTCCGCGCGGATTGTTTCAGGCTGACGGTTTGCTGTGTGCAGGTCGCGCGGATAGCTTCAAGGAGCCAGGAGTTTGGCTGTGACTTCGGTAAAGTGCTTGGAAGTGTGCGGTCTCTGCGGACTCAGCAGGAGGTCGCTCTGCGGCTTGTCAGTTCTGTTTCATCTTTGCCAGCTTCAATAACCTGTCCGCCGGCTTCAGGCGGGTAGGGGTGTTCCTCAGTTCAGGTTCAGCAGGAGACGAATAACGGTGTGTCCGTGCGGCCTCGCGGCTTCGGCGGACTCCGTGGCTATTCGGCGGATTGCAGCTTAGCTTGGGCGTACTGAGCGGACTCGGCGACCTTCGGCGACCTCGCGGTCTCGGCGGACTCCGGTGCTGTCCGCCCGACTTGTTTTTTGGTGCTTTCTGTTTACAGCTGTTATACTAGCGAAATCATGTCTCGCTATGTATGCCTCGGATTGTAAAGGAGTGAATGAATAATAGACCTGCTTGTGCTTCCATTGTTTGTTGGGTTTAACCTTTGGTCCTTGGTTTCCGCTGGTTCAACGTGAGAACTGGGTAGTTCCGAAGATATTAATTTGGCGTTTGAGCTATCTTGCTGACCACGTTGAAAAAATTTAACATTGTATCAGAGCCAGGTTTCTGAGGTTCAGTTGCGTGAGCAGAAGTCAGCCAGTGTTGTTACTCAGTGTTTGAGTGGTGATCAACCTGTGTTGTTGCTCGGAGCTTCTGAAAGGGTGCCAACAGGTGTTGCAATGAAAGGGAGTTTTGCAAGTGGTCTTGGCATTGAACTCTTAACGCCGACTAACTTCAAGAAGTGGAAGTCGTGCATGAATAGTTATCTTCTTGGCGAGGAGCTGTGGGAAGTCGTCGGTGGTGACGACAGACAGGAAGTCACTGCTGCTTTCGGTACTGCTGAGCAGGTTAGGCTCTGGAGAAGAACAAATGCTAAGGCGGAGTTCATTCTGAAGAGAGCCGTGTCTCCGGAACTGTTTGATCACATCGTTGGGTGTGAGTCAGCTGCTGATATTTGGACAACCATTGATGAGTTGTTCAATAGGAAGAATGTGACGCGACTTCAGTTCCTGGAGAATGAGTTGGCCAGGGCAACTCAGAGAGATCTTTCCATCTCCAAGTACTTCTTAAAGATGAAGAGCTTGTGTGCTGAGCTGTCGGCACTGGATCCTGATGAGCCTATCTCTGAGGCAAAGATGAAAAGACACATTATCCGCGGCTTGCGGAAGGAGTATGTGGCCTTTGTAACATCTGTTCAAGGGTTGGCTACTCAGCCATCGTTGCTGGAGCTGGAGAATCTGCTTGCCTCGCAGGAGAGCTTAGCAAGGCAGATGGCTGGAGTGAACCTGAATCAGGAAGGCAGCGAGGCTCTCTTCTCAGGCAAGAAAAAAGGATGGGAAGGGAAGAAGAAGAAGAATGTGCAGGCCGCTGGTGAAAAGGAAACTTCAACTTCATATCCGCCGGAGAGGAGCAATGCTCCTAAGGACTGGAAGAAGAACCTGAAGTGCTACCGGTGTCATCAGCGAGGGCACTTCAAGCGGGACTGCAAGGTCAAACTGCAGCCTGGGCATGCTGCGGGAAAGGAGGAAGCTTGCTCGAGAAGTGAAGAAGCAGAGTGGGGCGGAGCTTTTATGACGGGCACTTGTGTCCGTGGCTTGTCTGCTGAGGACTTCAACGGCGAGTGGATCGTGGACTCCGGGTGTGGTCAACACCTCACCGGAGACAAATCGAAGTTCACCTCCATGCAGGCGTACTCAGGTAATGAAGCTATTATCACTGCTGATAATACTGTTTATGCAGTAGAGAAAGAGGGGGTCGTGTCTTTGGGTAGTGATCAGGGGCCACTCACGTTGAGGAGTGTGTATCACGTGCCGGGCATGAAGAAGAACCTCTTCTCGGTGACCAATGCAGTGGACGCTGGGTATCACGTTCTGTTTGGGCCAACAGACGTGAGGTTCCTTCGCAACGTATCAGCGGTAAAGGCTGATGTTGCTCATGTTGGGAGGAGGGTGAAGAACTTGTTTGTTCTTTCCACCAATGCTTATGTTGATAAGATGAGAGCCAATGATAGTGCTGCTATCTGGCATGAGAGGCTGAGGCATGTTGGCATGGACAAGCTGAAGGCGATGGCTAGTAGAAGTTTGGTGAGGGGGTTGCCGAAGTTGTCTTCCTTTGGTGATGGGCATGTTTGTGCGGGTTGTCAATACGGTAAGGCACATCGCCTTCCGTTTGATAAATCACAAACAAGGAGCAAGAAACCATTGGAGTGTATTCATGGCGACCTGATGGGACCGACGGTTACTGCCAGCCTTGGTGGAAGCAGATACATGCTTGTCTTGGTTGATGACTACTCAAGGTATACTTGGGTGTACTTCTTAAAGGAGAAGTCGGAAGCCTTCAGTTTGTTCGTGGAGTTTAAGGAGTTGGTAGAAGGCCGGCTTGGCTTGCGGATTAAGAAGCTTAGAACTGACAACGGGGGTGAGTTTGTCTCCTCCGAGTTTTCTATCTTCTGCAGGAAGCACGAGATCCAACGGGAGCTTACTTGTGCTCACACTCCACAACAAAATGGGGTAGCGGAGCGGAAGATCCGTCATCTGACGGAGACCTGCAAATGCTGGCTTCATGCGAAAGATATCCCAAGGTCCTTTTGGGCGGAGGGAATGTCTTGTGCTGCTTATGTTATCAACCGGATGCCACTCAGCCCTATCAACATGAAGACTCC
This sequence comes from Platanthera guangdongensis, assembly GCA_039583875.1. NCBI lineage: Eukaryota > Viridiplantae > Streptophyta > Magnoliopsida > Asparagales > Orchidaceae > Platanthera > Platanthera guangdongensis. Next base: position 164,460,648 of record CM077156.1, read on the forward strand.
TGTTGAGCCGTTGCTGAAGGAGAAGCCGAGTGTTGGACACCTTAGGGTGTTCGGTTCAACTTGCTACGTGCATGTCCCGGATGCTTCACGGACAAAGCTGGATGCGAAGGCAAGAAAACTTGTCTTTGTTGGCTATGATGAGCGGAAGAAGGGATGGAAATGCATGGACCCTGTGACGAAGAAGTTCGTGGTATCAAGAGACGTTGTCTTTGACGAGCTGACGTCATATGGAGGTGGCTCGGTGGAGCTAACCGGAAGTAGCAAGGTTGATGAAGCACCGGTGGTGGCTGCTGAAGGCTTGGAAGAGGAGCTTGCTGTTTCACCAGCAGCTCCTGTTGCTTCGAACTCCGAGGCTGAGCCTTCTGGCTCAGGAAGCAGGGGGAGCACTGCTCAATGCTTGCCCCAGGTAGGAGTGGAGCCTGAAGAAGCAACGGAAGCCGTGAGCAAGGAGCCGTGTCTTCGGAGATCGAAGAGGGTGGTTAAGCCACCGGCTCGGTACTGTGATGGGAATGCAGTGAGCTTTGTCTCCTGCTTCTTTGCAGGTCCTCTGGATGAGCGAGAGCCTGCAAACTTTAACGAGGCCACTGGAGTGAAGGAGTGGGAAGATGCCATGAAGGAAGAGATTGATGCTCTGAAGAAGAATGAAACCTGGGACCTCGTGCCCAAGGTTGATGACATTACTCCGGTTACTTGCAAGTGAGTGTATAAGTTGAAGAAGAAGGCTGATGGGAGCATTGATCGGTTCAAGGCTCGCTTGGTCGCTAGAGGATTCTCACAGCAGTATGGAGAAGACTATGAGGAGACATTCAGTCCAGTTGCGAAGATGACTTCTGTAAGAGTGGTGATCGCCTTGGCTGCTAGCAAGGGATGGAGGTTGTGGCAACTCGATGTGAAGAATGCCTTTCTTTACGGAGAGATTGACAAGGACATCTTCATGGATCAGCCGCTTGGTTTTGTCTCTGAAAAGCATCCGGACTATGTCTGCAAACTCAGGAAGGCTCTCTATGGGTTGAAGCAAGCTCCTAGAGCGTGGTATGGGAAGATTGCAGAGTACTTGCAATTCTGTGGATACCTTGCTTCCAACTCAGATTCAAGCTTGTTCGTCAAGAAGAAGGGAGAGCTACGAGTCTTGGTCCTGCTGTATGTGGATGACATGATCATCACAGGAAATTCGGAGGAGGAAGTAACAAGGCTCAGGGCAGAGCTTGCTATACGCTTCGAGATGAAAGACCTGGGAGAGTTGCATCACTTTCTTGGTCTGGAAGTGGAGAGGAAGGAGTGCGGGGTTCTCATTAGCCAGAAAGGATATGCTGATCGTATTGTGAAGCGGTTCGGCATGGGCGAAGGGAAGAAGTGCTCTAGTCCACTGGAATCTGGGCTGAAGCTTCGACGAGATGAGGGAAGGGTTCTTCATGATTCCTTGGTGTTCAGGGCCCTTGTTGGGAGCTTGATTTACCTGACGATTACAAGGTCTGACATTGCTTATGCTGGGCCGAGTAAGTCGGTATATGGCTGAACCAAGACAATCTCATCTAGTGGCGGCGAAGGGAATTCTGAAGTATGTCAAGGCTTCTTCTGATATGAGACTCCTCTATAGAAGGGACGCGGAGTTTGCGTTGCTCGGGTACACGGATGCTGACTATGGCGGTGATTCGGATGATTGAAGGTCTACTTCAGGTTATGTGTTCACTTGCGGTTCAGCTAGCATCTCGTGGTGTAGCAAGAAGCAGGAGTCGGTGTCGGTTTCAACCACGGAGGCGGAGTATAAGGCTTCGGCCTTGGCTGCTCGGGAAGCCGTTTGGTTGAGGATACTTATAGAGGATGTTCATGAAGAAGTGCAAGGGCCTACTTTACTCCGGGGTGACAATGAGAGTGCTCTCAAACTGGTTAACAATCCAGTGTGTCACGCCAGGACCAAACATATAAAGATTGATCACCATTTCATCAGAGAGAAGGTGTTAGAAGGATCTCTGCTGGTCGGGCATGTTCGGAATGAAGATAATCTTGCTGACATCTTCACGAAGCCACTGTCGAAGGGACCCTTTGAATGCTTGCGCAGCTTGCTGGGCTTGGTCACCACTTCTCACTTCAAGGGGGAGTGTTGAATTTTGTGAAGTGAAAGTGGTTGACAGGACAGGCCGGGCGGCCTGGGGCGGACAGCTTTGGCGGACTAGGCGGACTGGGCGGACTGTGATGTGCGGCCTGGTGGAAGGTCTAGTGGAAAGCCGGCTGTCTTCTGAGCGGGTTGTTGCATGGAGTCCGCGGACTATGCGGCCTGGTTTCTGCGGATTGAGTGTTTGCTGATTGGCTTTGCCAAGGAGCGGCCTAAGCGGATGGAGGCTTGCGGACTGGTGCATTGCTCAGTGGCCGCGGGTGCAAGCTTGTGCTGATAGGCGGGTTGGCTCATGTTCGCGGGAAGCTTGCGGACTGATGTGTCCGCGGTATTGGCTGTTGCGGACTGGGCTTAGAGCTTGGCTGAGGCCTTGTCGAGCTCTGGTGGCACAGCAGGTGCTTTGCTGTGGAGGTCGATTGGCGGACTGGTGTTTGGAGTCCGGGAGGAGGCTGCTGTGTTGGACAGGAGTGCGAGGAGCTCGCGGACTGCTGGCGGTCTGTGCTTTGGTGTTTGGCGGACGGGGGTTTGCGTCCGCCATGCTCGCATTGGCCTTTGATGGTTTTGGACTTGGTCACACTTTGTGCCAAGGCCATGGTGTCCGCGGTATCCGCCAAGTCCGCTGTGACCGGGCGGACTGTTACTATCTGCCTTTGGTCGTGGACTTGTCGCGGATTGAGGTGTGAGTCTTGCGGACTGCCTCGGGTTGGTGCGGACTGCCATTGAAGGGGGTTGCTGTCCTGCAGTGGCTGGAGCTTTGCGGGCTGATGCCTTGTCCGCATAGCTTGGGCGGACTGGAGAGGGTTCGTCAATGGTTGCCTTGCTCCTGGCGGTTTTCCTTGGTATCCGGCTAAGTCCTTGCGGACTCGGCGGACAGAGTTTTGCTATCGCGCGGGCTGGGGCGGTGTCGCTATCTCTTGGGCGATGACCACACTCCTCACCTTGCCTATAAATAGGACCCCCCTGGCACATCTACAGTAACCTAAGTAACTTGAGTGAACAGTAAGTTGGGGTGTGCAAGGAGCTGCGGTCTGTGTTTGTCAGTCCGCGCGGATTGTTTCAGGCTGACGGTTTGCTGTGTGCAGGTCGCGCGGATAGCTTCAAGGAGCCAGAAGTTTGGCTGTGACTTCGGTAAAGTGCTTGGAAGTGTGCGGTCTCTGCGGACTCAGCAGGAGGTCGCTCTGCGGCTTGTCAGTTCTGTTTCATATTTGCCAGCTTCAATAACCTGTCCGCCGGCTTCAGGCGGGTAGGGGTGTTCCTCAGTTCAGGTTCAGCAGGAGACGAATAACGGTGTGTCCGCGCGGCCTCGCGGCTTCGGCGGACTCCGTGGCTATTCGGCGGATTGCAGCTTAGCTTGGGCGTGCTCAGCGGACTCGGCGACCTTCGGCGACCTCGCGGTCTCGGCGGACTCCGGTGCTGTCCGCCCGGCTTGTTTTTTGGTGCTTTCTGTTTACAGCTGTTATACTAGCGAAATCATGTCTCGCTATGTATGCCTCGGATTGTAAAGGAGTGAATGAATAATAGACCTGCTTGTGCTTCCATTGTTTGTTGGGTTTAACCTTTGGTCCTTGGTTTCCGCTGGTTCAACGTGAGAACTGGGTAGTTCCGAAGATATTAATTTGGCGTTTGGGCTATCTTGCTGACCACGTTGAAAAAATTTAACATTACCGAGCAACCTCCCTTCCAATATCAACACCGATAGATCTCCTGCTATGAACTCCAACATCCTCTCCTAATCCCTTCACCAATTTGGAGATGACAAAAGGGGAAGCCAGGAGGGAGAACCGGTCGAATGGTCTCGGAGAGACTTTGACCTCTGGAAAACTACCAGGTCCCTCATGGGGGACTTTGACCTCTGGAAAACTACCAGGTCCCTCATGGGGGACTTCTCCGACTGAACTAGGCTGTGGCGGTTCATTAGGTTCTTTAGATGGATGCAATTTGTGAGGGGAATGCGATTCCGAAGATGCTGGTTTATGGATCCATACTCCCCCTTGTCACTACAGACCCTATAGAAAGGGACTCGTCCTTTGGCGAATCATGGTGGATGGCTCATGTCATATTCAGAAGGCAGAATAACTGGTTTTTTGGGGATGAAAAATGCTGCGGATCAAAAAAATTGTTTTGCAGTAAACATGGTATGTCTCTCATTCCTGATTTCTTTCCCTGCCTCAATGGCACTGATTTCTGGAGGCTTGATACTGTGAATTGGCTGCTCATCTCTGTGGTGAAGAAATTCGAAATAGTGAGCTTGGTTGGTTCACAGATGGAGTAAATTTGATATGACATAAAAGAGAAGAACGGATGATCTGACGAGATCTGAGAACTAATAATGAGCTTGATTTTCTCACTGATGGGCGGGAGCGTTAACGTAAATTGCTTTGAATTTAATATTTTATGGTCGAATTCTTTCAAGACCTCACTATAGTGGGATAAAAGCTTGAGTGTTGTTATTGTTGTTGTTTTCTTTTATGGTCGAATTCGTTCTGCTTAGTTGGGATTGCTTAGAATTTTTTCTTCTTCTGCAACGCTCATCCTGTTCGAAAACATCAATTTTTTTGGCCCTATTATTTGCATATTTGCTTGGAATATATTTTTAAATTTTTTGCATGGTTTGCTACTAACAAAAAGATTTGCTAATAGCCATTTGCAAAAAAGGGTTGTTTGCTAATAGCCAATTTTTGCTAATAGCCAAAAGTGATTTACTTATAACAACACCCTTTCTTCAGTCTGGATGTTCTTCCTCCCGTTCCTTTGCATTCACTGAATCCGGGCCTTATAATAACTATATTGTATTAAGATTTAACGTATTATGTGTTTACGATACTCATATCTGATTAACTGTCAGCCATAGTCAGGATGTGGCTCTGCTGGAGTAGTTTTGTTTATGTGATCCCGCGGGCTTTCACATTTTTTGATATACATTATTTGCTCCTTCAGATATTGATTGAGATGGTTTTGGGGGAGGGTTGGGGACACATTAATCAGTTCTAATTACAAGCTCTTCTCTAGCTATCTATGTAAACTTCTAATATTCTGGAATGGAGATACTTTTACTGTGGTATTATGAAATTTTTTTTAATGTAATTGATGCCTAAAAGTGATTCTAATTGTTGCATCATATATAATACTACATTAGATGGAAAGCATGTTTCTAACTCTTTTTAGCCAATTGTCTTGAACATTTCTGGTAAATTCTTTTGAGTGGCTGCCTCTTATTTACTCTTTATTGCTTCTACCAGCATGAAATGCATGTTGACGGAGACATTTATTTAAAATCGGAATTAACCGATCCAACAAGTGGGCGTGTTTATAGGTTGCTCAGACAGGCAGTGCAGCTTGTTGGTATTTTTGGAACATTTTCTCTGCAAGATAAGTCTGACGATAGACTTATTATTAGGATACTACTTCAGGTACATCATTTCTTATGTTAAAATATATAAATTTATGCAGTACTCATATGAGCTGGAAGGCACTATGATGTGTGCTTGTTCAACTTAAAGGAAAGAGCTGCTGATGTTATCAAAACTGTAGCTGCAAACAACTGGACATCTACATGTGTCATTACTATGAAAAACTTCGAGAGTCTCTGTAAAAGTCCTGATGAATCATCTGCTATCTTGTCGTACCTGTGTGAAAATAGAAAAGCATACTATTTTTCAGCAAAGGCGTTTATTGAGGTAATCATTTTATCCTGTTTATTTGATATTCCTGATGAAGGGGAGCCTTGGCGCACGGTTGAGGTGTTGTTGTGTGACCTTGAGGTCACGGGTTCGAGTCCTGGAAGCAGCCTCTTGCAAAAATGCATGGTAAGGTTTTCCTATATTTCACCTTTGTGGTGGGACCCTTCCCCCAACCCTCGCTGCGCAGGGATGCCTTTGTGCACCGGGCTTCCCTATTTGATAGTCCTGATAATTCTTTATGTTGAGACTAAATTTGTTGGCTGTGTTCAGGGTGTAAAGCTTTCACTTGATTCATCATCCGTTATTGCTGTTACAGAGCTTGACACTCACGTTTTGCACTTGATGTGGACAATAGAGAAGCTGCAACAACAAATTGACACAGTCGATCAGCGATTGGAGATGTAAGTATTTGTTACTCTTGATTATGGTTAGTATGTGAAAGTTGGAAATGGTGTCACACTTTTGGCATTTTATAATGTGCATTACAGCATTAGCATGGAATTCTTCAAATGCTTGTTACCTTATCTAATGGTTTGTTTCATATTTCTAACAACGCCTATGCACACAACCAGAACCAAGAAAACCTGCATCACACTTTTTTGGGAGTCGTAGCCCTACATTTGGACATTGGCCGAATGAGGGGCACCGGCACCACTCTTAAGCATAGATTTTGACTCCCAACCTTACCTCAAAGTTTTATCTTGTGAACTCTAGTGGTGAATCTTGATTCTAATATTAGAAAAAAGAGTAGAGATGGGGAGGAAAAATTCCTTGGCAAAGGAAAATCCGACGTATGCGATTAACCGGATTGACTAATAATTAAAATTGTGTATTATTTTTGATATGAAGCATTAATTTGCATGACCAGAATTAACATGAGATTTTGCATAGAAGACACCCCCTATGAAGCACCGACACTTCAAAATTCCCAACTTGTCGGTGTCAGAGAGTCCGACACTCGTCCGACTTTCCGACACTCTCCGACACTCGAGTCGGAAATCCGACACTCGAGTCGGAAATCCGACACTCGAGTCGGAAATCCGACACGCTGCCTCACGCGAGGCTCGCGTGTCCTGCTCAATCGGACACGCGTGTCTCGCTCAATCAGACACGCTTGTCCCTAAGTTAACTACTCATGGTGAGACGAGTGACAATTTATCTTGGAAGTGCCTTTACCCCTTTTTAGCATTTCAAGTAGTGAAAGTGGATCTACTACTGACGTAAATATTTTCTCTAGAAAAAGTAAGATTGAAAGTATGAAAAAAAGTTTGCATGTGAATCCATTATTTTTACTGATAATATATAATGATAATGTGTTAATGTTTTATCATTTTTTGATCATTTGTTAAGTTTTGCATTTGAATATTTGATGAGTAATATTTTAAACATGACTTAATTTATTTAAATATTTGTTAATTGTTATTTTTTTTTATTTTTTGTTAAATGTTTTGGGATTTTCATAATTATAAAAAATGAATATTTAATATACGTGTCCCAGCGTGTCGGAATATGGTATTTTTGTCGTATCACGTGTCCCGTGTCGGTGTCGGCATAGGACGCCCCCCCCCCCAAAAAAAAAAAAAAACATAGGGCCTAGCCCATTTGAACGCCTTACACTAGTATGAAAAGAGTTATAAGTTACCTCCGTTCTCCTTATAACAAATAAAACATTAAACAAGGCAAGAAAATGAGCTTTCAATGTTGTGACAATTGCTGTCCATGATGGTGGACGATGTACATGGTCTGATAAAAGAAGACTGGTGCAAGCTTTGTCAGACTGCAACATTAATTATACTGGGGATGCATAAACTGCATATCCTGCTTGGGATAAGAGTGGTTCAGGTGTTACTAGTGGTGGCTAGTTGAGATGATATACTGTGTTATAGGGGACGGCTGTGATGTAGATTTGCTGGAGACGATTGTGTGTATCTAGCACTGCAGGTCTTATCGAAGTCAACTACGACACAGATCTTGTATGAGATGGCTACGATCAATGCCTTGCATGAGGCCACTACAACATAAACCCTAATTGGAATCCATTACATATGCGCTTAAGTGTGTAGTCCCATCTCACTAGAAGGGTTCAGAGGAACTTATTTTTATTTATTTTTAATATATTAATTAATTGTTCAGCTTTTGTCCAATTAAGCATCCCCTCATCCTTGTGGCTAAGTTTAGTTACAGGGACATCTCTCGTATTCTAGTCTGAGTCAGTGCTAGGTGAAGTAACCATCCCTCTATTGCATTTTGTAGGAAGAATGCCTCTTGGAATTTTCTCATCTTGCTCGTATCTATTTCTTCGACCTGCCTCTTATCACATGCCATCTTTAATGGCCACCGAGATCCAACCCCTTGCACTCATTTTGCAAAGTTCAATACAATTGTTGCCTCCACACCAATTTTAACTGAAGGAATGCGGCCCTCGCCGAGATCCTTGTAATCGAGTACAAATTCACCACCGACATTCCCCATTTCCTCATCATCGTTTGATGGAGACAGTGACCCCCAACATGATGATGAAGGCGACAACATGCTTACGGAAGATCTTTCTCCGCCTCCAGTCAAAGACTTGCGGCGCCGTGGTGATCTTGTGGAGCGACGCTACAATCTCCGCCCTCGGCGCTAGTCAAACTTTTAATATTTATTTGCATTTATTTGAGAGCGTTTTATATTTGCATTTATTTGAGAGTGTTTTATTTCATAATTTTATGTTTAAACATTAGTGTTTTATCTTCTTTATTTGAGCTGCATGTAGCCTAAACTTGTGGTGGGTCTATTTAAGGCCATGTATTGTCATTTTCCATTAAGTTTGAATGAATTGAAAAGTGTTAGAATAGCCCATGTATTGGGCCCATCTTCTAGGCCCAATTTTTGTTCTCCTCTTTAGTCCCACATCTTGTATAGAATTTATTCTCTCTCTCTTCCTCCTATATATTTGTATTTTCTCCTTGTATTTACTTACACAAGCAATACATACAAGTTTTGAGGTTTTTCAACATGGTATCAGAGTCAGGTTTCCTATAGCTGCGGTCCGCCTGTCTGTCCGCCCAGCCCGCCCTCCTCTGCAGACTGGCTGTCTGTCCGCTCCGGTCTGTTTTCCCTTATCCGCGTGACTTCTGCGGACTGCCACTCTGCATCCGCTTCCCTTCTCTTTCTCCCTCCGTGGTTCCACCCTCCTCAGGCTTCTTATAGCCATCTTCTGCTCTAACCCGTGGGGCCCACCTCTCTTCTCCACTGCGGGCTCTCCTCCTGTCCGCTGCGAGCTCCTTTCCCTTCTGCTTGGGTTATTCATCCTCGCGGTCTCTTCTTCTGTCCGCTCGAGCTTCTCTACTCGCGGACTTCTTCTTCCCCCTACGACCTCCTACCTCTCTCCTCACGGACTGCTCCTCTTTCTTGTGGACTGCTCTCTATATCTCTCTCCCTGTTCTACTCCCTATCTGCCGTCTCTTGCGGACTGCTCTTGTCCGCTGCGAACTCGAGCTCCTCTTGTCTGCTACTCCCTATCCGCCGTCTCTTGCGGACTGCTCTTGTCCGTTGCGGACTCGAGCTCCTCTATCCTACTCGCTGCGGGATTCTCTCTCTCTTGCGGCCTGCTCCTCTTTCTTGCGTCCTGCTCCTGTCTGCCGCGGCCTCTTCTCTCTTGCGGCCTGCTCCTCTCTCCCGCGGACTGCTCCTGTCCGCTGCGGACTCGGGTTTTACCTCACTGCTTACTGTGCTCTGACTGCTGCTGTGTTCACCTAGACCGCGCGGACTACTCTCTGTCCACATTTTGGTCGCGATTTGCTAATCGCTGGTGTCCGGCGTGACCGTGCGGACTTGTCCCTTCCCGCATTTTTTTCTTTGGTCGCGGTCTCCTCCTGCCTTCCCGCTGAGGCCTTGTCGTGCGACCTCCTGCTCTTCTCGCAGCGGTCTCCCTCGGTGCTCTGTTTTTTGGCGGTCTGCCTCTATGGCTTCTTCGGGTACCTCCATTGGCTCGGAGGCCAGTCCGCCTACAGATCGCCCGGTTTGCTCTGCTGAAGTCCGTGACGAGCTGCGGATCACTACCATCTCACTTTCTGACAAGAAAAATTTTATCCCTTGTGTGCACTCCGTTAGACGAGTTCTTCAGGCCAAGGGTCTTCTGCCTCACCTTACTCAGGCACCTCCGTCTTCTCTTACGGATGACTGTCTCCGAAATGATGACCGCGTTCAGACTTGGATCCTGAACTCATTAGGTGGTGAGCCTTATCAGATGGCTATGTACCACGACACAACAAAGACTATGTGGGATGAGTTGCATTCCTTATACTCCGGCCACGACAGTCTTCAGCATCTCTACGACATCCTAACTGACCTCTTTGCTCTCGATACTGGCGGGGCTTCGGATATGACCTCCTTTGTCGCTCGGGCTAAAACTCTTGCGGATGCCTGGATCCAACATCAGCCGTCCACCAATGATCATGCTGCTCAGCGCGCTCAGAAGGAAGCCGCATGCATTGCCATCATCATGGCCCATTTTCCCTCCCACCTTCAGAGCATTCGTGCTCAGGTCCTGGCTACTCCCACCACACCATCTTTCTCTAATGTAGGCTCCATGCTTCTCCGTGTATCACCTCCTCCGGATACTTCTGCTCCTCCCCCGACCCTTCTACAGCAGGCCCCTCCGCTCCTACCATCCCCTTCTCCTTCTGCTCGGGGGGGGGGGGGGGGGGACGTTCGGGATCTCGGGGTCGTGGCCGTGGTGGCCGGGGTCGGCCGAAGTGTTCCTTCTGCGAGAAAGATGGCCATCTAGAGGCAACCTGCTACAGGAAAATTGGTTATCCTCCTCGTTCGACAGCCTCTGTTGTTACTGACGCCAGTCCTCCTGATCTTGAGACCGCCCGTCTTCAGCTCCAGTATCTCTAGGGCCTGCTCAACCCACCATCTGCCTCCGTCGCCTCCGTCTCCAACCCAAGTACTGCTTGTCTCTCCGCCAGCCTGGGCTGGATTGTGGACTCTGGTGCCACTCATCACATTACTTCGCAACGACCTGCCCAGTACTCGGATTTTCCTTATCCGTAGTCTCACCGTGGCCAATGGGGCGCTGGTTCCCGTCTCCGGCTCGGCAGATCTTTCTCTCAACCCGTCCATCTCCCTTCGCTGGCTCTTCATGTTCCGAGTTCACCATTTAATTTACTCTATGTTGGACGTCTTACGAGTGATCTTGATTGTTCCATTATATTCACCTCCTCTTCCTTTGTTATACAGGATCGACGGACGCGGACTACCATTGGTAAAGGCCAGCTGCGGAACAGGCTCTACCTTCTCGACGAATCTCCCACCATTCTGTCTTCGGTCTCTTCCACTGCATGACATCATTGCTTTGGGCATGCCCCTCTGCCGGTCCTCCATCGGGCTCTTCCAGATCTCTCTTTTACTCCTTTTCAGTGTCACTCATGTATCCTCGGCAAACAGCCGCGTTCTTCTTTTCCTTCGGATTGTACTCGGAGCGCTGCTCCCTTTGATTTAGTACATTTTGATGTATGAGGTCCCTTTAAGATTACCAGTATTTTTGGATTTCGCTATTTTATCACCTTTATTGATGACTACTCTTGCACCACGTGACTCAACTTACTTTGTGATCGCTCCGAGCTTCCCCGGGTTTCTTGGGCTTTTGTCCCCGAGACCCGTACACAATTCCACACCACACTCAAAATACTTCGCACCGACAATGCTCGTGAGTACACCAACCACGAATTTACTGCTTTATGTTCTGAATTCGGGATCCTTCATCAAACCTCCTGTGCTTACACGCCCCAACAAAATGATGTTGCCGAAAGAAAGAACCGCCACTTACTAGATGTTGCCCGCTCCCTCATGCTTCAAATGCATGTTCCCAATCGTTATTGGAACTTTGCTGTCTCGATTGTCTGCTTTCTCATCAACCGTCTCCCTTCCTCCGTCCTCAACTATGCTACTCCGTTTAGCCTCTTGTTTCCCTCCACTCCGGCTTTTCCTCTCCCGCCTAGTGTCTTTGGCAGCATCTGCTACGTCCACCGTCTGGGGCCATCCTCGGATAAGTTGGATCCCCGGGCGGCTCCACACATCTTTGTCGACTATTCGCGCACCCAGAAGGGCTATGCGTGTTACTCTCCAGCTACTCGAAAGATCTCCGTTTCTGCCGACGTTACCTTCCGGGAAGAACAACCATTTTTTCCTGCTCCTTTCCCCGCTGATCTACCCCCAACTCCTCTCCCGCCCTCTATCCCACGCCCAATTATTCCCGCTACTACACCTTCGCCGGTCTCTCCTGCACCAGCTCTTGCTCCCTCCAAACCATCCGTTATCCGTGTATACACTTGTCGCCCTTCCAGTTCTGTTGCCCCTCTGCAGACGTCCTCTACCACGGATACTCCGCGTCCTGCTGCTCAGGTACCGCCTTCCACTGCTCATCCTCTGACAAACTACGTCTCTCTTCATCGCCTCTCTTCCCTCATGCACACATTTGGTACCTCTCTCTCTTTGGTTGTTGTTCCTAACTCTGTGCAGGAGGCGCTCCAACATCCAGGCTGGCGGGCCGCCATGGAGGAAGAAATGTCTGCTCTCTGGGCTAACCATACATGGACCGTCTTGCCCCTTCCTCCGGGTCAGCAACCGGTTGGGTGTAAGTGGGTATTTGTCATCAAACATGCTGCTGATGTGACCATTGACCGTCTAAAGGCTCGTCTCGTGGCTCGTGGCTTCACCCAGCAACAGGGACTCGACTATGAGGAAACTTTCTCTCCGGTCGCCAAGCTCAATACCTTTCGCGTCCTCATCTCTGTCACTGTTTATCGCCAGTGGCCCCTCTTTCAGCTGGATATCAAAAATGGTTTCTTAAACGGGGATCTCCAGGAGACGGTATACATACAACAACCACCCGGGTTTGAGACCACGCGGGAGTCTCATGTCTGTCGCCTTCTAAAGGCTCTCTATGGTCTCAAACAATCTCCACAGACATGGTTTGAGAAATTCAGTAAGGTCCTTCGTGATATCAGTTTTACTTGAAGCTCGTCCTACTTCTCGCTGTTTACTCATCACCGACCAACAGAGACGGTACTTCTGTTAGTTTACGTTGACGATATCATCATTACAGGAGATGACTCACAATTTATACAAACAGTCAAAGTACATCTAAACTCCGTCTTTCAGACAGGATCTGAGACCTCTAAGATATTTTTTGGGTCTTGAGGTTGCCAGACGACCGGATGGGCTTACTCTATCTCAACGGAAGTACTGTCTTCACCTTCTTCATGATGCTGGTCATTAAGGTTGTAAGCCATGTGATACCCCTATGGATGTAAACCACAAGTTGTGCGCACAGACATCTGACTCGGATCCACTTCTCCAGAATCCCGAATATTATCGTCGACTTGTTGGAAAATTGATCTATCTCACGGTTACCTGACCAGATATTTCTTTTGCTGTTGGTCTTGTCAGTCGATACATGCACTCTCCTCGAAGATCTCCTCTTCAGGTTGTTGAACGTATTCTCAGGTACCTTAAAACAACTCATGGTCAAGGACTTGTTTGCCGAACCTCTTCTTCTACTCCAACTTTGGTGGCATACTCAGATGCTGATTATGCTGGTTCTCCTGATGACCGGCGATCTACTAGTGGCTTTTGCACATACTTTGGAGGACATTTGGTTACATGGCGAAGCAAGAAACAAACGGTCGTTGCTTGATCATCAACTGAGACAGAATACCGGGCAATGACATCTGTTGTATCGGAACTGACGTGGCTTGAGAGTCTTCTCACTGATCTGGGTGTAAAATTACCATCTCCGGCTGTTCTCCTTTGCGACAGCCAAGCTGCTATACATATCGCCAAGAACCCAGTCTTCCACGAAAGAACAAAACACATTGAAGTTTATTGTCACTTCATTCGGGAAAATGTTCAAATGAAGAAGCTCGATCTAAAGCATGTCACAGGGACGGAACAAGTTGCGGATGTCCTCACAAAGGCTCTTCCCAAGGCATTCTTCTATCAATGCTTGTCCAAGCTTGGTGCATACAATTTGTACGCTCCGGCTTGCGGGGGAGTGTTAGAATAGCCCATGTATTGGGCCCATCTTTTAGGCCCTATTTTTGTTCTCCTCTTTAGTCCCACATCTTGTATAAGATTTATTCTCTCTCTTCCTCCTATATATTTGTATTTTCTCCTTGTATTTACTGACACAAGCAATACATACAAGTTTTGAGGTTTTTCAACAAAAAAAACCCTAAGAGTATTTCCCTCTCTTGCTCCCCTCATAAAAATTTTCGGCACCCCCCTCTCTCAAAACCGCCGCCCTCCTCTACCCCCCTCCCCAAACCGCCGTCGGCCCTCCTCCTCTAACCTCTCAACCTCACGGCCTCCTCTCTCCACCACTCCAGCCCTCCCTCTCTCTAAAACCCGACCACCCCCTCTAGCCGCCACCTTTTCTCTCTCCGCCAAAAAAGCTCTCGGCCACCTCCTCCCTCACAAAAACCGTCCACCACACTTTCTCTCTTCCTCTCAAAATACGACCACCACCTTTCTCAACCACAAAACCGACAACCTCCTCTTCTTGGGAAAATAATTCCATCAACACACCTTTCGGTGGATTTCGGCCAAGGAACATAGAAATCCCGTGTGAACCGACTCCGACGTGAAGCGAAGGAGGACGAGTTTTCTCTCCATCCGGCGTGACTCCGGCGGAGCCGTTGAGGAGCGATCCAAGTTAGTGAAATCAGAATCATCCATTCCGTTTGGGTAACGAAAACTTCTACCTTCGTGTGTTTCTTTTCCTAGATTTTTCTTGTGGTGGTAAACTTTAGCGTTGATTCTTGATAGACTTAAAATAATCGTGGTTTTCTTCGATCGATTTTGTTGTCTATCTTGATTGATTTAATTTTCGAGAGGATTGACGAACCTCATTTACTTTTTGTTGGGAGAGATCTACCTTTTTCTGAATCGTAAATTTTGATAGATCGCTTTTGGTACAACCTTCGCTCGATCGGACCGGGTGAGTCCTGTTAGCCAGAAAGAATATTGTCCTATAACCTATTATTTGATCATAATCGGTTTGGCTACCCGTACATTAACATCTAATTGATATAATTGCATAGCGTGTGCGCTGCGTTGAAACTTTGTGCGGGTGTAGGATTTGATCGTTGAGAGGCAATTGTGTTTAGTCCGTCGTCTTTACGGTGTCAACGTGTGAGTCTGCATCAATTTGGTATCAGAGGGAGGTTCACGTCAATTTCCTAATTGACACTCTCCTCCTCTTGCTTAGTACGTCGACACGCACTTGTCCTGCATGTCTTTTTGACAAAACTACAATTTTTTTCTGCTCTGCCAATAGCGGTCTAAATTTTTATTTTTCTGCAAAAAAAATAAAAAAAAAACTTAATAGTCTCTTTATTATTTACATTAAGAAAATCAAAAAAAAAAATTTTCCTACCCGGATGATTTACCGCCTGAGTTACCCCCCATGCGTGAAATTCAACACAAGATTGATTTCGTTACGGGTTTTTCATTGCTTAACCTTCCCCATTATCGACTTAACCCCTTCGCACACATAGAATTGCAAAAATTAATTTCGGATTTGCTAAGGGGTTCATCCGTCATAGTAAGAGTCCTTGTGCCGTACCTGCATTATTGGTTCCTAAGAAAGATGGTTCTTGGCGAATGTACGTGGATTATAAGGCCGTTAATAAAATAACTATTAAATACAGGTTTCCCATCCCTCGTTTGGATGATTTATTGGATGTGTTAGCCGGAGCCACAATTTTCTCTAAATTAGATCTTAAGAGTGGCTACCATCAAATCTGGATTATGGAGGGAGATGAGTGGAAAATGACCTTTAAATCAAAGGACGGACTTTACGAGTGGTTGATGCTCGGGGAAGGGCTCACTAATGACCCGAGTACATTTTCGAGGTTGATGACCTTAGTGTTCAAGCCTTATTTAGGAAAATTTGTAGTTATTTACTTCGATGATATCCTAGTCTTTAGCTCCTCACCGAACGATCATGAGTCCCACTTGATGACAGTACTTACCATGTTGCGAACCGAGAAATTATTTGTCAATCTTAAAAAATGCACGTTTAATGTACCATCTGTGGAATTCCTAAGTTATATTGTAAGTTCGGAGGGCATCCATGTTGACCCTAAGAAGGTCCAAGCCATCAAGTATTGGCCGGAACCAACCAATATACGGGATGTTCGGAGTTTTCACCGATTAGCTACTTTTTACCGTCGATTTATCAGGGATTTTAGTAGTATCATGACACCAATCACGGAGTGCATGAAAAAAGGAGATTTTACGTGGACCAAATCGGTCGCCAAAGCGTTTGAAATAATTAAATCCAGAATGTCGGAAGCTTCTCTTTTACGTTTACCAGATTTTAATAAAGTTTTTGAATTGTCCTGTGACGCGTCTGGAGTCGGTATTGGTGGTGTCTTGAGTCAAGAGTGACATCCTGTTGGATACTTTAGTGAGAAACTCTCGGCACCGAAATTAAATTATTCTAATTATGACAGAGAGTTTCATGCTGTTTTTCAGTGTCTACAACATTGGCGACATTATTTGATTTGTAAGGAATTTGTTATTCTATCCGACCACGAGGCGTTGAGGTTTATTAATTCACAAAATAAAGTTAGCCCAAGACATGCTAAGTGGGTCTCCTATCTTCAGGAGTACACCATTATAATTAAACATCTTAAGAGAACTCTTAATCGTGTGGCGGATGCTCTTAGTCGTGTCTCCTTATTGTTGTCTACGCTAGAGGTTAAAGTGATTGGTTTCAATAGAATAAAGGACGAGTACGTTAATTGCCCGGATTTCAAGGAAATCTATTATTCCACTCAAAACAACTCTCCCACTACCATCTCAGCATACTATATTCGGGATGGTTATTTATTTAAACATTCGAATCTTTGTATTCCTCATTCTTCCCTTCGACATTTCATTGTATGGGAGTTACATAATGGTGGTCTAGGTGGACATTTCAGGCATGATAAGACCATTACGTTAGTAGAAGATAAGTTCCACTGGTCAGCCCTGAAATGGACGGTTAATAAAATTGTCGGAAGTTGTCGCGCTTGTCAATTAACAAACTGTAGTAAAACGAATGCGAGACTTTATACCCCTCTTCCGTTTCCTTCCATTCCCTGGGAAGATGTTAGTATGGATTTTATTCTAGTCCTACCCGTCACGTTTAGACGTCATGATTCCATTCTAGTGGTAGTAGATCGATTTTCTAAAATGACCTATTTTATTGCGTGTAATAAGACCGATGATGCGTCAAATGTAGCGAAATTATTTTTTAAGGAAGTTGTTGGGCATAGGGGCGTTCCAAAAACGATAGTGACGGATAGAGATGTGAAATTTACTAGTTATTTTTGGAAGACCCTGTGGAGAATTATGAGCACCAAATTATTGTTTACTTCGGACTACCATCCTTAGACAAATGGACAAACAGAAGTGGTAAACAGAAGTTTGTGGAGTTTACTTTGTTGTCTTATGGGTGACCACAAAGATACGTGAGATCTCATCCTTCCCCATACTCAGTTAGCGTACAACAACTCAAAAAATAGGTCCATAGGTTTATCGCCAAATAAGATCGTGCACGGATATAAAACACCAGTGGCACTTGACTTAATTCCGTTACGACCATCTTATAAGTTAAGTCAATTTGCACAGGATTTTGCCTCTCATATTCATAATTTGCATAAACACATAAATGAAGCGCTAACCACACAATATGCATCTTATCAAGTTCATGCTAACGTACATAAAATAGAGTCTCACTTTAAGGTTGACGATTTAGTCTTGGTGCGTCTCGTCCTTGAACGGATGTCTTCGGGCACTATAAAAAAGTTGGCGAATCAGCGAGCTGGACCTTTTCGGATTTTAAAGAAATTAGGAGAAAACACATATCTTTTGGAGTTACCCACTGATTGAAGTATTTCCCTATTTTTAATGTTTTTGATTTAACATCATATGTTTCTCCACCACTTGAATTATCTAACTGTTCGTTTAGCTCCACTGCATTTTCTAATGTGTTGGGGGGTGAGCTTGTTTCTTGATCGCTCTCTCCATCGGTCTCCAATGGAGGTACGTTGACTGTTGATGGACAAACTTTTCCTCCTTTATTGCCTACTGATTTTCCCAGGTTCCCCAGGACCAACTTTTTACCAGACAGGATCATCAAGGATGAAGTGCTTTCCTCTCCAAGTGGCGATGTTCGCCGCTACTTGATTCGATGGCGTGATCGTCCGGCCTCCGATGACTCTTGGCTTCTTGAATCGGAGGTGACTCTTTTGGATGATGCTCTTCTGCGCCGGTACCTTTAGAACTCATCGGTGATGAGTACTTTCGTGCGGGGGAGGATTGATGGAGACGGCGACCCCAAACATGATGATGAAGGCGACATCATGCTTACGAAAGATCTTTCTCCACCTTCAGTCAAAGACTTACGGCGCCGTGGTGATCTTGTGGAGCGACTCTACAATCTCCGCTCTCAGCGCTAGTCAAACTTTTAATATTTATTTGCATTTATTTGAGAGCGTTTTATATTTGCATTTATTTGAGTGTTTTATTTCATAGTTTTATGTTTAAACATTAGAATGTTTTATTTTCTTTATTTGGGCTGCATGTAGCCTAAACTTGTGGTGAGCCTATATAAGGTCATGTATTGTCATTTTCCATTAAGTTTGAATGAATTGAAAAGAAACCCTAAGAGTATTTCCCTCTCTTGCTCCCCTCTTAAAAATTTTCGGCCCCCCCTCTCTCAAAACCACCGCCCTCCTCCACTCCCCTCCCCAAACCGCCGCCGGCCCTCCTCCTCTAACCTCTCAATCTTACGGCCTCCTCTCTCCACCACTCCAGCCCTCCCTCTCTCTAAAACCCGACCACCCCCTCTAGCCGCCACCTTTTCTCTCTCCCCCCAAAAAAACTCTCGGCCACCTCCTCCCCTCACAAAAACCGTCCACCACACTTCCTCTCTTCCTCTCAAAATCCGACCACCACCTTTCTCAACCCCAAAACCGGCAACCTCCTCTCCTTGGGAAATAATTCCATCAACACACCTTTCGGTGGATTTCGGCCTAGGAACATAGAACTCTCGTGTGGACCGACTCCGGCGTGAAACGAAGAAGGCGGGCGAGTTTTCTCTCCATCCGGCGTGACTCCGGCGGAGCCGTTGAGAAGCGATCCAAGTTAGTGAAATCGGAATCATCCATTCCGATTGGGTAACGAAAACTTCTACCTTCGTGTGTTTCTTTTCCTAGATTTTTCTTGTGGTGGTAAACTTTAGCGTTGATTCTTGATAGCCTTAAATCGTGGTTTTCTTCGATCGATTTTGTTGTCTATCTTGATTGATTTAATTTTCGAGAGGATCGACGAACCTCGTTTGCTTTTTGTTGGGAGAGATCTACCGTTTTTCGAATCATAAATTTTGGTAGATCTCTTTTTGTACAACCTTCGCTCGATCGGAACAGGGGAGTTCTTTTAGCCAGAAAGAATATTGGCCTATAGCCTATTATTTGATCCTAATCGGTTTGGCTACCCGTACATTAGCATCTAATTGATATAATTGCATAGCGTGTGCGCTGCGTTGAAACTTTGTGTGGGTGTAGGATTTGATCGTTGAGAGGCAATCATGTTTAGTCCGTCGTTTTTATGGTGTCAACGTGTGGGCCTGCATCATCGTTCCTCAACTCATCTAGTCCACAATACATTGCCAACCACTACAATCAGCTACTCCCAACCCAGATAACCCCGGTACCACCCCGATTAGCTGGTCATCCAATTTTCTCGCATACCCCACGTCCCCCGAACTCTCCACCTCCTGTCTTGGCCACCTCTACACCTCCATCCATCACGATGCCGACAACCACACCACTCGTCCGAGCAGCAACCAACCTCATGCCCTTCTTCCCATCACTGATTCACCGACACTGCCCCATTGTTCCCATATTCGAAGCCCATACCATGCATTCCCAACCACCGCAACCCAACACCACCATAATCAGCACCTCAATTAGCTTCCCCAACACCCCCTCAACAATGAACACCACAATGTGAGACTTAAAAATAAATACAAAGAGGCAAAATATCCAACACTCCCCTTAAGCTGGAGTATATATATCGTATGCATCAAGCTTGCTACGAATATATGATATCCTGGGGCTTCTGAGTGACTTGGTGAAGATATCAATAAGCAGATCATTTAAGTTAATGAATTAAGTAGTTATTGTTGAAGTATGTCTTTATTAGTGTCCATGTGTTTAGTCCCACACTGGCTATCGATGTTTTGAGTCTTGTTGTATTTCCTATATAAAGCCCCATATGCGGATGAATAAGACATCTCTTCTATTTCTTTTCTTTTTTCCAATATGGTATCAGAGGCAGAATTGACTCCTTAAAATTTGGTTGCCCTAATTATGGGCAACAACATTTCACAGTGGCTTTCTCTCTCGATTCCTTTTAAATTTCTCCTCTCCAGTCTATTTCTCCCGTTATGCTTCTCCCCTGTCGAAATAATCTCAGTGCTGGTGTTCATGCTGGCTCGATCCCATTGAGCCTTCTTCTTCAATGACTGAGATCGACTTCTGAGACCATCAGTGGGTGTGGCTCCTGATCCCATGTGGCTTAGGGCTTTTCTTCAGCAGATCTCGTCAACGACAGATCCCGTGAAGCATGTATTCTCTACCCCTCAACTACGACGCGCTGCTCAACGAATGACTATGCCTGCATCTTCTCTACCTCTCGACTGCTACTGTTGACCGACGATATCACGCTGTTACTGCTGGCAACCTCGATGCATCTCTCTGTTGATGATGCATTTCTCATTGTTTTCCGTTGCTTCCTCGTTGAACCCCGACACGTCTGCCTGCGTCTTCCTATTGTTTCCGTCGATCGAAGCTAATGTTGTTCCTGTCGATTGTGCATGTCTACCTCTCAGGTTAGATGTGAAGATGCCTCTCGCAGGATCTTTGTTCCCCTCTATACTGCTCTTGTTTAAGCTCTATGTCGAGCTCCCGTGGGCTGCATGTATCGATCCACTCTGCTCCAGCGGCCCCCAGGACGCTTCGTGTCGCTACCCTCATTTCTATGACGATTTCTGACGACTCCAACAACTTCTCCTTGGATTTCCATCAGTTCCAGCTGCTGCTACCTGTCTCTCGGATGTTTTCCTCTCACCGATAAAGATGCTCAGTGATGGTTTGGTCGTTCTTTACGTGTTTTAAGTGTGTATTTGGTTTATTACAGTGTTGTTGTTAGTGTCGTCTTAATATTTGTGTGTTTGATGCCTATATGCACGTGTTTTCCCCGTGAGGGAGAGTGTTTGGGATGGGGGTGACTCAGATGATCTTTCCCGACTTTCTCCTTCATTCCACACGGCCTCTAGACTTATGTCGTATGTCTCCACATATGTCTTTTGATTGGTCGTGTGTTGGGATGCGACTGATATTGGTGTTCTAATTTCAACGGTTTGTGTTGCGTGAGACCGTGTTGTGGGGGACTGTGTCGCGTGGGACCGCCCTTTGTGCGGAATATCCCTGACGGATTATCCCCGATGGATTATCCTTGATCCCCGTTTGATAATTTGCTCCACATCGTTGGTTCCCTTCTGCATGTTGTGTGTAAGTGATGTTGGTTGACCTTTCTATCCAGCGGGGGTTTATCGTGTGGGAGTATCTCCGGTAACCCGTCTGTTAATTTCTTTCTTGCGAGTCCACGTCATGTGTGGGACCTGCGTCGTGTGTGGCTATGTCCCCGACTTGATTCCCTGATTTAGTTTTTCGGTTTTTCCCCAGTGGATCGTCTGTTGTTTTGTCCCACATCGCCTACCTCCATTGTCATTATTTGATGTGTCTAATCTGAAGTTTCCCCCGTCATCTTGAGGGGGTGTGTTGAAGTATGTCTTTTTTAGTGTCCATGTGTTTAGTCCCACACCGACTATCTGTGTTTTGAGTTTTGTTGTATTTCCTATATAAATCCCCATATGATGATTAATAAGACATCTCTTCTATTTCTTTTCTATTCTCCAAACAATTATTTCTTCGGAAAAAACCCTTTCACGAATAAAATGACAGTTAAATTTTACATGTTCTGTTCGTTCGTGAAATACAGGGTTCAATGCAATGTGTAAGATTGCTTGATTATCACATCTGAAGGACATACATCTGAAGGACATAGAGTCGATATTGCAAAACTTTAATTTTTAGATTGTGTTTTAACCATATGAGTTCACATGTGGTTAGTGTAATGATTCGATACTCTGCTTCGACACGATCTAAGAAAAACATTTTACTTCTTGCTCTTCCATGTAATGAGATTTCCTTCGATTAATACATAATGTCCAGAAGTTGACCGTCTATTAATTGGACTACCAACCCAATTCACATCAGTTTAAGCAAATTTGTCGCAGTGTCCTTACTTGCATAGACAATTCTTTCATCTGAAGATCCTTTGAGATATCATAGTATTTGGACGACAACATCCCAATGAATATCATATGGTGAGTCAAGAAATTGACTCACACACTAACAACAAATGAAATGTTAGGTCTTCTCACTGCTAGATAATTCAATTTTCCAACTAATCGTTGATATCTTTCTAGATTAGAGTACTACTTTCCCTGTTCTGGTACAAGTTTAATATTTTGGTCCGTAGGCGTGTCAGTTGGCCTACAATATATCAACCCAATTTTTTAAGAATATTATGGGCATGCTTCCTTTGACATATGACGATTCCATATTTTGATTAACCCACTTAAATTTCGAGGAAATAACATAATCGGTCAGGATCTTTGGTTTGGAATTGATGGAATAGATGTTGTTTGAGCTTCATACTTTCTTCATGATTATCTCTTGTAATGACAATGCCATCGACTCAAACCACTGTTATAGACTTTGGGCCCATTTATTATGATGCGTCTTTGATTATGCTTATTGTATTGTTATGTCGCAGTCCGATCTTTAGGTTGTATTAAAACTTATTAGGTTATGTTAGGGATTTACACAAATACCCATTGTATGCTCTATTTATGGGACCCTTGGGATCTTGTATATTTTATCAATGAAAAAAATTCTAGTTCAGTGTCCCTAATGAGATCTTGGTAGCTCTCTCTCTCGAGCAATCTCTGCTTAGGTAGCCGCTCAGCTCTATTGTATCAATCACCGGCAACGTCTTCGCCTCCGGTCATCCTCCGTCAAGCTCCGAGCTAAGAGCATAACAACTTGGTATCAACGCTTCTTCTTCCTTCCCTTCGACTGCCTCTTTTTTCTTATGTAATCCAAGAGAGCATATTTGAATTTTTGCGCGCAGATCATGCTTGTTGATTGCACGTCATAAAGTCGTTAATTGCTATTTGTGAGAAATTATAAAGTCTTACGGTTCAAACAAAAGCGACGATCTATACTTTCCACAAACTTTGTTCCGCACACAATAATTTATGAAATAACGACAATTTAGAAATTAGCATGAACGTCCGAAGTTAGCTCTTTGGCAATTAATTGAATTGCATGTGACTAGCCTAGAGAAATCAGAGCAGGAGAGGTGCAAAATTACCCATGTATATGCAAAGCTGCAACCATGAGGTTTTTCCAAGCACTGAGGTGCACAAGTGAAAAATCTCGAATTAGCTGATGGATGAGAGGTTGTTGTCGTCGACGACGTCTACGGGGTTGGAGAAACCGGCCACCATATCGTTGGGAAATGGCGAGTTGGAGTCGTCTGTGATCTGGAAGAAGAGGCTACCCATATAAATGGGTCGGCGATTGCTGGGAAGGGGACGTCAGAGCTCCCAGGAGAGAGAGTGGAAGTCGGTGGTGGGTGTCGAGAGTCAGGCACCATGGGCTTAGCTCCCAGGAGAGAAATAGGAAGTCGGTGGTGGGCGTCGAGAGTCAGGCACCAGAGGTTTCTCTTCTGGATCGATGCAGTTAAGATGAATGATGTTCATATGCGAGGAAACATGTAAGGATTTCAGCGACAGGATGGTTAACTGGTAACACAGGAATGAAACAAGGGTTTTGTTCTCTGTACTATTCCGGGATGCCTTTTCTGATTATTTTAGCCGCTTAAATCATTTTTATCACTAATTTCTTGCCAAAATTTGCTTCCAATATCAATTGATGGCTATTAAATATTTTATTTCCAAATTCAATTGATGGTTAATTATTGGTAATACAATTTAAAATCCTCTACTTCAAATATTTCCTCTTTAGTCGCACGTATTCCTAATTATTTAGGGCTTACCTCTGTCGTCATAGCTAATTCAAAATTGTCGGACCATTTATTCAGGGTCTCATTGGGTGGTCAAAATGATGGGCTAAAAATTCTAAGTACAAACCAGTGTGCGAGAAAAAAATACATGACATAAAATAAATTATTAATAAAGATATATGATGCATGATGGTATCATGCATCTTCAGATGCGACAAATGGTACATCAATTACCCCGGGGTTGATAGAGCTTGACCCCAACGATAATTCGCAAAGACTAACAATAGAGAGATCTGGGCGACGTCACTGTAACTCATCAATGCTAATTCATGAGCTGTCTGCAACGCCTCATCCTTGCCATGAAACCAAGTAGCATTGGTACATCTCATGGCGATTGTGAAATTCTTGTACATCGAGAAGCTGATCTATCTCCTCAATTGTAGGTGTCAACACTGGTGCGAAGTCGGGTGGTATCCCTGGAGTTGCAACATGTGGACTGGGGTTGGACCAAGGCGGCTCTCCATAAAATGGCGTCAGATCAGCTACGTTATATATCGGCGATGTACCGAATCCAACATGCAATTATAGGAGGTATGCGTTCTCACCGATACGTTTCCCGATTTGAAAAGGATCAAACTTTCTCTGTTATAGCTTATGATATATTCTCGGAGTAAATCTTTGTTTCTTGAAATAAACAAATACCAAATCTCCTTCAGAAAAATATAACCATCGACGATAACGATCAACCATAAATTTATATGTTTCAGAAGTTCACAATTTATTAGCAATATTTATACGCATTATTTTAATTCATCAATATGAGCTTGCACATCAATGAAAATACATTCATGAGATGGTTGGAATGACGGTTAAATAGGTGGGGTATAGAGAACCCATAGATAATCTCGAAAGAAAATTTATTAGGGAAGTGGTTTTAGAATTATTAAATGCGAATTCAGTTTGTGGAAGTACATGATCCCATTGCTTTGGATTCTCCTCAGTTAAACACTTAAGATGGTCCCCCAAACTCCTATTAACTATCTCATTCTGTTCATCAGTCTGGGGGTGATAACTGATAAGCGCTACTAAACTCGAGTTTGGTTCTCAGTCAGCTACAATGCTTTTCAAAAATTCTCCATAAAACAACTAATATATTGATAGAATTCAACATTTCCACCCATACCAAAATGATAACGTGGTGAAATAAAAGCACTATCTCCAAATATGAAATCGACATAGTGAGGCGCGTGGAATAAATGGTCATCAAATATGGTATGAAAAGATTGAGAAATACCAGGTAACACTTCAGAAACCGATAAATGTGGGATTGAGCCTCAGTCATGTGGGGTGAGTGATACATTTAGATCATGAATTACTTTGTGGGGTAGGGGTTCAGGTGGGCGTGTGGAAAAGGGTAACGTGGTGGAGTAAACAAGAGGTGAACTAAATGATGGAGAGGTTGTCTCAGGTGCCCTTGGAATAAAGCAGTTCTTTTAGGGAAGACGAACAATCCCGTGTTTATGGTGCTCAAAGGAATGAGAGTTTCTTGTGTCGTCATGCATGTCATGTCGGTCGTACTGTAAAGATTGTCCTAATAGAGTAATAGGATATGACAAACATCTATGAAGCTATGCGACTCTATCCTGATATGTGTTTCCTATAAAAAAATTTTACTAAACCGTGATGGGTGATATGTATAGTCAATTGACAATTAACTCCGGAAAAGCTGTAGGGTTGTTCTAATGAGTTCATCTCAAGCCCTAATGTGTCCACCATACGTTGAGAGATGAAGTTCTCCATACTACCGTTGTCGATAATAATTGAGCAAAATTGTGCCTGAATGCATGTAGTAGTGC
Source organism: Platanthera guangdongensis (assembly GCA_039583875.1). Lineage (NCBI taxonomy): Eukaryota > Viridiplantae > Streptophyta > Magnoliopsida > Asparagales > Orchidaceae > Platanthera > Platanthera guangdongensis. The sequence goes on from CM077156.1 coordinate 164,486,495, forward strand.
AAGAAATATCGTACCTCCTATGGTCATCCTCAGTGGACTCACTCAGGGTGATCAGACTATAACAGAAGACGCAGACTAAGCGATCAGTGCGTACGCCTTCTAATGCATCCTTAGGTTCGGGCTCATGTTCATAATTAGGATTGAATTCATTACTATAAACTCCATACTCAGGCTCACATCCGTCAGTAAAATCAATAATAGCGATGAAGTGGCGCCGTGGACACTCACATGCGAATAACCATAGAAAATTCCTTCATTAACTATCATTATCATAATCACCAATTTCCAGTATTATTGTTTGCCATGAAGGTCATTCCACTACCTCCAACATATATTTACTTCAAAGGTCTTATTCCAACCATTATAAAGGCTTCCTCCAACCCTCTTTCTCATACCATTTAGCACACAAAATATTTTCATAGCACATTCATATAAGCCCTTCAATATGTCCCCATTGGGATTTGATACGGAAGCCATTATGAAGCCTCCAGCATTTCCTCATTTCAGGACTCATTTTTTACATGCAAAAGAGTTATTCCAGCCACTTCAAGAATTCTTCAAACCTTATTATCATATTATAAATCACATAAAATTCCTCCATGAAATATTCATACCATTTTCATGAATTCTCCACATTAGGGTTTGCCACGAAGGTAATTTCCACCACTTACCATATCCATTTATTCAATTAAATCAAAGCCCTAAGCTATTAAATTCACATGATAAGCCGACATTATAATAGTGTTATGCCTGTCATAACCACTGCAAAAACAACCTTAATGCAGTTAGCAAAACAACATCACCGATTCGTGTCATTGACCTCGAATAGGCTTCACCCACCACGCTTAATCCAAAATGTATAACAAATTTTTACTTGCAAGCGTGCCAATGATGTATTCCCACACCTCAGTGGTTCGCAATGAACTATGGATATCGGAAATCTCTAATTAAGGACTTGAATTCAATCATGACATCAAAATACAAAACAAAACATGGAAGCGTAAACCCTAAAACCTAAGAAGAAGGTCATTATCATCCATGCTTTTTCTCCAACAATGAATTCTTGGTTCTTTGGTATGTACACGACGAGGATTATGAGAGTTTACTGCTACCGCAAACGGCTCGTCAATCGAAGTTCAGAAGCTCCTTCAGTGGTCAAAACTCTCTTACAAAACCCTCTTTTCCTCTCCCTTTCTTCCTCCCTTATAATGGATAGGAATGGCTTGCTTTTTCTTGTTTGGCCAAGCTTAGACCCCTTTAGAATATTCCTAAGCATCTTTCCTCTCAATCCACCGATGAAATTCAAAGAAAATGGGTTATTTTAAGCAAAATTGTGCCAAACGTGCCTTGGAAAATGGACATGTAATCAGAGTATGTATTGCCTCTTTTTTCCGGCCAAATCCACTTCTAGCTCTCGGAAAGTCTTCCCTAGCCTTCCCATACTACACACCCATGTTACAGGGCATGCACCTTGGGTGTGTAAAATGTTTTTACTTCATTTTTGGCCTTTTCGATATTGTGGACACATCCTCAAACCATTTGGATTAGTAGTCATCCATTTATGTCCATAAAAGTGATCTTAAACCCTTCAAATTGCTTTAAACCTATCTTTAATTAAGGTATTGATCAAATCAGATTAAACTAACTCTCAAACACTCCTCATTGTGGTGCCACTTAGAGACACAACCTACACCATGAAAATAGACTAAGGGGAGAGAAATGCAAAGCATTACAACATATTCCTGCAATTTGCCCGCCTTTAACATTCTTTTTATTAGCTCTCAGAGGGCTCCATAACTCCCTATGTCGTGTCTGACATCCTTGTGGAACTCAGAGAAGAGTTCCCAATTCTTGTTCCCATATTCCACCTTGAGAGGTGGAGGTCTTTCGAAGCCAAGTTACTTTCGAAAACTCTGAACGACCTTCTCCATGGGAAGAATCAGGTCAGCATACTCCTTAATCATCATGCCTATTTACTCGAGGAGTGTAAGATTGGATGGGGCGAGCCAGTAGTGATGTTTGTGGTAGAACCTGTGGGGGAGGCTGCACAGGGCTCTTTCATAGAGGGAAATAAGATTGTGGAGGCTTCATCTGCGGAAAATGGCGTGGTGGAGTCATTCGTTGGGGATGGAAGTTCTTCCCATATTGCGGTGGTGGGGCTAACTATGGTTGATATCAGAATGTGGTGGGGGATGAACATGAGGTTGGGCGAGAGAGTTATGTCCCCATTGTCATTGTATGAGCTATGTAAGGGAAGAGACAATTCCTTGATTAGTCCTCTCTCCTCAATGAAATGATTTGTCATGTTAAATAAGTCCCCAAAGGAACTTGACGGCTTCCAATGGACTTCATACTTGATCAACCCTTCTTGGAGTTCGCACATCAGATCCACTTAATACATCGTTGGATAGACATCATGGATCCCAAAAATCTACTCTTAAAATCGGTCAATGTAGTGGCTGAGAGTCTCATTCACCCCTTGTTTGATCTGAAAGAGTTTCTACGGGCCAATCTTTCCCATCTTTAAGTTATTAAACCTCAAAAGAAGCTCCCTCCCGAGCTCTCTGAAGGAGTTGATGGACCCGAAGGGTAGCTTGTAGAACTAATCTCTGGCTTTCCCATCGAAGGTCATGGCTAACAACTTGCACCAAATGCCACTCGATTGGTTTCTGAGCAAGGTTGTCAGGATCGAGATCCTAGATGAGATCGTTTCGAGGTAGGAACGAATCTGATAGTATGGTCGGATCGAGGATCGCTTTACAAAATCAGGATCGATTTACAAAATCTGGATCGTAAGATCCTATGATCTGGATCGTGATCCTGTCAACCTTGTTTCTGAGAGAAATGGTAGATTCGAAAACCTGCAAGTGATGAGTTGTGTCTTCCCTTCCGATAAGTTGAGAAAGATGGGGTTATCTGAATCCAACTGGGATAGGTCCCATCAGATTGCATTTGAGAAAGGAGAAGGTTCTTCTTCTTCCACAAGTTCTGTGATTCCCTCAAAATCCAGAGATCTTGAATGTCGTGGAATTGCAACCATCCTGTAGAAATTGCATCGAGTGCGAGCAAGTTCTTCATCTCCAGATTGTAATGTAGGCGCGATATGGAAAACAAGAAGTAGGACGTCAGGAGTTGCATAACTCTTGACGAGGGACTTGACTTATTCAGAAAGTCGAGTAACTGCAGTCAACGACATTTTGAACTCACCTCTTGTGATTGTCCCTTCTGAGTTATCGCGAGAACACACTGGCGACATCCCAGTTGAGTTTTTCCTATCCATTGCAACTGCTTGTTCACCAACCACCAAGAAGTTAAAGATCGCATGTTCATTCTTTTGGGGTAGAAAATGCCTTTACTCCACACCCACGAGAGAATGAGATGGATTAAGGTGGGGGGGGGACTGCAAGTGGAAGGTTACTCCGGGTTACAAGTATTTGAGTGAAAAAATGATGTCGAGAATGGAAAGACCCGGTGTCGCACAACACGAACCTTTAGCTGTGCATGATTGTATTGATTTAAAGTTCAAATTACATCCAAATTGCAGGTCTCCCTAACATTACAAAAGAGAACTCACAAGCGTTTTTTATACGTACACGAGCTCTATGGAGATTGTGAACAAGGATTCAATGCTCTTTCAGCTATTGCCCATGCCATAATTATAAAGATAGGGAGCTTGTCAGCAGGTATCTTAAAAAAACGGGCTACTCACTTACAAATATGACAAGACAGAAGAAATATTAAAATGTGTAAAGAGAGGTCAGCGATCTCTAAATAATAGTTGACGAGCTTTGAAAAATAGTTGTCGTTCTCCGACACATGGTCTTCGAGTCCTTGATGAAGGTCAGTAAGATCCCCAATGGTTGGCAAATTTTAGGCTTGTTCTGGTATACTTGTCAAACTTGTTGGTGATAGCGGGTATCACGGAACTCCGGTAGACAACTTCCGTGGCCCCGATTATCTCGTATAGATGTTAGAGCGAAAGAGTCAAGATATGATTGGACATTGGATCCTGATGTGTTGTCAGGAGAGGGAACTCATAACAAACAATTAATGAGAGCCTAAGCAGTTGGAATGCTAGGGTTCACAATATTTGACTTCTACCAGATTCCAAATCTTTATTTAGGCCATGAAGAACAAAGGCCATGCACATATTGTCAATTTTTATCAAACTGTAGGGGAGATCTTTATCAGCTAAAAATTTTCACCTCTTCCATAGTAGAATAAGCTTTATTGAGATATGATGGAAAATCGTGATCTGTCATTTGAAGAGTGATAAATTTGTGGATGATATCATAAAGACGTTGCACATCATTTGAGTATATAGTGTGTGCCTCTCTCAATATGTCGTAACATGTTTTGTAGGTTTTGAAGTTGACCAATAACTTGGAATCAATAGATAACCTTAAGCAAGATACTGATTGATATTCCTCTTTCCTTTATTGATCTGAATCCTTGGTAGGTATCTCCTTGACTTGCTTGATTAAGTGGTCAGATAATCCTTGTCCAAGAAACCATATTTCGACGGTCGCTTGCTAACCCATATAGTTCTTGTATGTGAGTTTCTCCAAAGTTATGGGGCGGGGGGGGGATTGCTCGATAAACTGAGATACATTATCCCTTTGTTTAGCGGTGCTAGAGCGACATTAGATTTTCTAGGGAAGTCATAATCCAATGATATAGTTGGCCGTTGTGAGGACCAAGCACTTGATGGAGCGAGCAGATCGAGAGACCGGGACGGCGAGGTGCCCTAGGTGGCTTGACGGGGTGCTCTAGATGATGGGGTCGACGATTTGGACTGAGTGTTGAGGTTCTTTGGACAGCGAGAAGACCTGGACGATGAGGCGCTTTGATGGCTCAACGAGGAGATTTGGATGCTGAGGAGATCTAGATGAGGATTTTTATGAGGAGATATGGATGGCTCGACAAGGAGATCTGTACGAAGAGGAGATCTAGGCGACCAGGTGCTCTAGATGACAATGTGATTTGCGACTCGATGAGATGCTTTGGATGATGAAGTCGGCAATCTGGACGGAGCATCAAGGTTAGCTGGATGGGACGATGAGTTGATGATATGCTCTGGACGGTCGAGGAGTTCTGAACGATGAATGACGAAGAGGGATCGCGAAAACAAAAGTGGCTAGGTCAGTGCTCTGATACTTTGCAAAAATAAAAAACCTTTTCTTTCAAATTGTAATCACCTTCCTATACAACATAACCCTTCTATATACATAGGAGAAGAGGAAACTGAATTATAAGATACCCAATGTTGAACCAAAACATAAATACCAAAAGGCATAATATCTAGCAATAAAAAAAGGGCAGCCCGGTGCGCAAAGCATCCCCGCGCAACGAGGGTCTTGGGAAGGGTCCCACCACAAGGGTGAAATGTAGGCAAACCTTACCCTGCATTTTTGCATGAGGTTGCTTCCAGGACTCGAATCTGTGGCCTCAAGGTCACACGTCAACACCTCAACCGGTATGCCTAGGCTACACCTTAATGTATTGTGTGATATCTAGCAATACATAAAAAATATTATTGGTTGCTGAATTCTTTTGAAGTTACATAATTTAGGTTCACGGTGCCTAAAAAATAGAGAATTTCATAATATAGGAGTTCATACATTAAAAAATTTGGTCCAAAGCATAAGAAATAGAGCATGTCATTCATGGAAAAGTTGCATTTGGATGAGTTAATATATGTTTATTATAAATGACTTACTGAATAGAGCACTTAGGATAAATATAAATAGAGATAAGAACATTTTAGGTTAACTTAGCAAGACGATGAGAGATTGAGAAAATGAATTAATGAAGAAATAAGCCATCAGTTGATTACACTCGGAAAATCTTGGGAAACTTGAGTTCATTGTACTTGGAAAATAAAATACTGAAGGAAATCTTGAGGAAATGCTGTTGCGCAGTCTTGCAGGGGCAAAAAAGCAGTTACACAAGTTCTTGTTATATATTCATGTTTTTTTCGTAGCACTTTTTTTTTAACTTTTTGAAAATTATTTTTCAAATAGATATTTCCTTATGAGTATCCAGTGAAGTTCTTGGAACCGGGTCCCCGGACCATCTGGGTGATCTCCGTGGAGATCACTCTTAATCTCCACGGAGATCAACTAGATTGTCCGAGAATCCGGATGAAATAATCCCCCGAGTAACTGAGCCTGATTCCATATGCATTATATCCACAAATTTTCAGGATTTAGATGAATATTCCCTCTAGCTTAATGTTTTATTTATAATGACAGCACCTTAGTATGCTTAAATACTGTATTTTTATTGCACCTTCATGCTCTATCAGTTCTAGAAAAATGGCGGTGGTTTCTCTGAGATCAGGAAATAAACAGGCTGCTTATAGACATATACGGCAGGGTAAGTTATTATCAGAGAATAAAAGCAAGTGCACTTCATATTTGGAGCGAGTAGAAAAAGTTCTAGCAGTAATTGCAGACGCTGAATCTACAAAGAAGGTAATATTACTAAGTTGATTTGTTATTCTACACCCTTTTAAAAACTGTATATCCTCCCCTCTTGTTAATCCTTCATTTAAAGAAATTGAAACCCTTCTTTTTTGATGATGATAATAGGACATAAGATCTTGATCAGTTACTGAGGAATATTATTATTTTTGTTAAAAAATACACTAAAGCAGGTGGCTCACTCATCCTATACAAGAGAGAATCACATCAAATATTTTAATACGTATTTCTATTTCTCAGACATATCCCATGATTGAGATAATTTACTTAATCATGTCAAATCATTTCATTGAAGTTCATTGATATTAAAAAAATAGAATTTGATTCTTGAATGATCCATACCACTGTTGATTCTGTTGTAGCAAAAAAATTATTCCCTTTTGATTTGGACTCCCTTCTTCTTCAGGTATCTGAAGCTATGAAAATTGGTGCTAAGGCAATCAAGGAGAACATGATCAGTGTGGAAGAAGTGAATGTCCAACTTCAGGAACTCGATGAGCTCATGACTGCTAACATGCAAACCAATGAATCTTTAGGTAATGATATATTTCCTTACCAATGATACATTATTTGGAGAATTATTTGTCCAACCATTGGAACTAATTTTGCATTCAGTGTACACCACGGTTTTGTCGAGTTTGAAGGATTGGAGGAGGAACGTCAAGGTTGATGGCAAGGGAGGACTCGTTAGGATTCTCGCGTGACCTAGAAGAGGTCTTGCCCCACCCCGAGGGGTCTCACGCATTGCCCTAAATTGATTCGGGGATCATCTCAGAATCTGACACCAGGTGGCTTCTCGAGGTCTCAACAATGACCTCTCGCTCAACTGCCAATTTTGAGTTATCTGCAGAAATGCAAAGCCGCCTGCCAAACAGCTTCCCCCAATTCTACAAATACCCCATCTTTCGCACTGGGGGAGGTGTGTAAAGACATTTAGCTTCTTCTTTCTTCACTGGCGATCGAATTTTATATAGCAGGGCATAAACTTAGAACCCGCGCGCCAGCTGGTCACTCTTGCCAGTCCTTAGTTTCCAGAGGGGGAGTTTTACGCACTCTTGGGTTAGTGGCAGTACTTTCGTTCTGTGATCCTTTCTTCCCACTGATGACAAAGGCTCTGTTTGGTTGGGCTGTTGCTGATAGTAAGCTGCTGATGGAAAACTGCTGATAGGAAAAGTGCTAATTCTGGAAAATGGAGTTTTGTTAAAAAACTGTTTGGGTGAAATGGAGTTTGCAAAATGAAGTTTTCAAAAAATTGTTTGGAAACAAAACGGAGTTTTGAGTGATTTTTTTTTCAACATATTTGAAGTACCAACAAATTTTTTTTTTCAACTTCTTGGAGTTTTGAGTGATCACAACTCCTTTGCCCGCACTCGCTAAACAAACTGTAAATCGGAGTTAAACTGTCTAATCACATCAAAATGTTCAAATATAAGCTTTTGATTCCTGTATAAACAGGAAAAACACAGCATAAAGAGGAAAAACCCTTAAACAAACTGTAAATCAGAGCAGGAGATGGAAAGCTTCAACTCTTTCATGAAGCTTTTGATTTCTGCCATGGATAGCAGTGTTGGAGGGATGGAAAGCTTCAACTCTTTCACCAAGCTTTTGATTCCTGCCATGGCCGGCGGTGTTGGAGGTATCTCTGAAAATCAGAGCTTGCCGATAGTCGATGAAGGAGCATTAATTATGTGAAGGAGCATTAATTATGTGAAGGAGCATTAATTATGTGATCGTCGAGCTCAGCTCAGAAAATATTTCTCTAGCAGTGTTCGATGAAGGAGCATTAATTATGTGATGTCTCTGTAAATCGGAGCAGGGAGATGGAAAGCTTCAACTCTTTCACCAAGCTTTTGATTTCTGCCATGGCTAGCAGTGTTGGAGGGATGGAAAGCTTCAACTCTTTCACCAAGCTTTTGATTCCTGCCATGTATCCGTTAGAAGGAGCATTAATTATGGTCTTCTGCAGGATTATTGCTTGCCGTTTTTCCACGGGACAGTTGCGGAAATAAATCAATGCCGATTATTCTCAAGACTGTCAGCATTAATTGCAGCAGAATTCAATTTTTTGAAGGACAGATTTCGATAGAAAATATAAAAGAGAAGAAGAGAATAACAGACATATACAGAGACAGACATAGAAAGAATCAAGCATCATTGGAAAAAGTTTGACACAGAGCACAACTTACTGAGAAGCATACAGAGATTACAGAGAAACATTCAATCTTGAACAATCTGCTCTGTCAACAGAAAGTATTCTCTGATACACAGAAGCACTTGATCAGAAGCTCATCAGTACCTGAAGAAGAAGAACAACAATACCTATATCAAGAGTCATCCTTCTTCAAGTACTACATGACACTTTAAAAGGACAACTTCAGTTCCATCTGTCAAGAAGTTCTTGAAGATTATTGCTGGTCAAGGATTCAGTTTGAAGACCTATCACCCTGAAGCTTAGCTCCTGTTTTTCCCTGACTCATTCTACATCTCAGGGGGAGCCTTAAGCTATAATCAAATCCACAGTTTTCTCAGTTGTATATTGAGAAAGAGAAGACAAAATCATCTCTCACCTCCCACTGTGTAAAGGGTTGTCATCTCCCTTCAAAAGTGATTCCTTGGTTGCAAATCTCCTGATCAAAAGACTTGAGTGAGTTTTTGAGCACCTGATCAAAAGCTCATTGGTGTCAGGCAGCTGATCAAAAATCTGAGTGAATTCCTACCAAGGGTGGTAGAAGAGTGAATGTACCCAGGTTGGGGAACCACTATAAAATTCTTGTGTCGTCTGGTTGCCTCTTTTTCTTTTGTTCTTGCTGTGCTTGTGCTTTAGGTTTATTGTGTGCTAGCTAGATTTATTTCTGCACTTTTAATTTACAGCAAAAGCTGTAATAGCTGTTAAGAAATTTTTTAAAGAATACTCTATTCACCCACCCTTTAGAGTATTTCAGATCTAACTCTCAGTTTCAATTGGTATCAGAGGGGGTTCCTTTAGTTTTACAAGTTAAATCTTGAACCAAAAGTTCCTTTGTTAGATCTACACATTATTATTTTCATTTAAATTATAAACACAGCCATGACACAGAACAAGGATTATGCAAGCACCAGACCTCCAGTTTGCAATCTTAATAGGCTTGCCATCTGGAAGGCAAGAAGTAGGCTGTACATGAATTCCATTGATGAAGACATCTACAATTCAATTTTGACAGGTCCCCCATAGGCATCTACATCTACAACATCTTCCAGCAACATGCAGTCCCACCACCTAAGTGGACTGAAGCACAGAAGAAAGTAAAGATTGCTGATGCCAAAGCCATGAACATATTGGCTCAGACTATGTCAGATGACATCTTTCAGAAGGTGGCTGAGTGCACCTCAGCAAAAGCCATTTGGGATTCCCTAAACCAAATGGTGGATGATCAGCAGATGAGAGAAATGATAGGAGATCAAATCTCATATCCCTATATGAGAACTTTAAGAAGGAAGAAGCTGAGACAGTTTCTGATATGTACAATATGTTAAGCTCAATTATCAATGAGCTAAAAACCTTGGATAAGAACATCACTCTTACTGAAGTGAATGACAAGATCTTGATGTGCTTCCCAAGCTCATGGGATACAAGAATCTGACCTATCAAGGAGGCCAGATGCCTGAATGAGATTTCAACTGAATCTCTATTAGGCAAACTGAAGTCATATAAACATCTGATAAAGACCAGGGAGGCAGCTGAACAAACAACACCTCCAGCAGCAAGAAGAGAACAAAGCATTGCCTTCAAAGCCACTGAAGAGACAGAGACTGCAACATCAAATGAAGAGCTCATGAGTCTATTTGCTAAAAGATTCTTCAAGATGACCAGAAATGATTTCAAGAGAAAGTCATCAAGAAAAGATGACAAGCCAAAATATGACAAGACACCAACCAAAGAAATTGTGTGCTATGGATGCAGGAAGCCTGGACACTTCCTCTCTGAGTGTCCAGAGAACCAGAAGAAAGAGAAGAGAAGAGAGAAGAAAACCGGAAGACAACACACCAGCAAACCCTCTTCCAGCAAGCACAAGAAGAAGGAAAAGGTCTTTGTGGCTGAGACCTGAAGTGAGACAGAAGATGAGTCAACATCTTCAAGCTTCAGAGAAGATGAGGAAGAAGAAAGAGCAAATGAGGTTTGCCTCATGACAATTGATGCCTCCAAAAGTCACTCAGAAGAAGAAAAGTCTGAAGATGAAGGAGTGTCTGAATCAGAGGCAGATCAGGTATTGTCCTTCTTTGACTACAACTCTGAAATATGTAAATCTGATTTCAAGTTAATGTGCATAGATTTGATTAACTCTGAAAAAGAAATTAAAATTCTTAGGGACAAATTAAGAAACTTAGAGGATGTTCAATCTGAAAACATTAGGTTAAAAGATGAATTAACCTTAGCAAATGAAAAGATAATTTCACTAAAAACTGAGCTTTGTGAGGCCAAACAACTTGAGGAAACTCTCAATGGGAGAAGCCTCAAGCTGATGGATATCACAAGTACTGTTAATGTCAGACTTAATGACAAGCAAGACTTGAGTGCTCCATCAGGTTTGTCCCCCATTTTCAGGAAGAACATTTTATCAACCCCAATAAAATTTGTATCTGCTAAAGGGAAAGAAACAATAAATGACAAACAAACAGTAGAAAAGATCCCTAAGACAGTAGGACAAAAAACCAAAAACCAGAAAACACCTAGTAAAAACAAGGTTCAGCAATTTTCGTCGAACTCAGATCGACGAAATGGGGCCAGTTCGTCGAACCCAGATCGACGAACTCTGAACGCAAACTATAGTTACATTTATTCGTCTAACTGCGATCGACGAACTCTGTATGGTTTGTCGAGCAGAGGTCGACGAACGTGAGACACAGAGAATGAACATGTTCGTTCTCTGGGCAGAGATCGGCGATTTCAACCCAATTCGTCGAACTCTGGTCGACGAACTTACAGAAATTCGTCGAACCCAGGAATACTTAATCAAAACTATAATTCCAACAACTTAAATATTTCTAAGAAACCATTTAATCCACTAGCTGACTGGATCATACCACCTAGGAGATATCACCCCCCCTAGGATACAAGTCCCAACCTGAATTCTCTGTTATTTCCAGCTTCTCTTATCAGCAATACAAATGACCCAAGGTAACCTGAGTCAAAAACCATTAACTGTTTTCTATTGCAGGTGAAGATCTGTCCAGGTGTAAATCAAACTTGGTACCTGGACAGTGACTGCTCCAAACATATGACTGGCAGCAAGAACATCTTATTCAACTACAAGTTCAAGCTGGGGCCAAAGGTTATCTTTGGTAACTCCAAATGTGGTCAGTCAGAAGGATTTGGAGAAGTAAGAATAGGAACTGTCACATTCAAAAAGGTGACATATGTAAGTGTACTCAAGCATAACCTCATCTCCATAAGTCAGTTATGTGATGATGGTTATCAGGTATACTTTAACCCATCCACTTGTTCTATTATTGATAAAAACAACCAAACAATTTTAACTGAAAATAGACAAGACAACATATACTTAGTAAATTTTCTTTCTGGCAAAACTGATATCTGTTTACTTAATTTAACTAGTAATCAGAATAACTTATTACACAAAAGACTAGGTCATGTAAATCTGAAAAACATTGCTAGGCTATCTAAACACAAACTTGTTAGAGGTTTACCTTCTGGTCCCTACAAGAAGGAAGGTCTCTGCATGACTTGTCAATTAGACAAACAAACTAAAACTAGTTTTAAATATGTTAATAAGAGTGATTCACCTAGGATTTTGTACTTGCTACATTTGAATCTCTTTGGATCCATTGCTGTACAAAGCGTAGGAGGGAAATCCTACACTTTGGTTATAGTGGATGACTTCTCCAGGTTCAGTTGGGTATTCTTTCTGAGATCAAAGTCAGATACCTTTAAGGTTCTTACAGATTTTCTCAGGACCATACAGATTGAGTTCTCTACTCATGTTGCATTGATCAGAAGTGATCATGGCACAGAGTTTGAGTCTCTTTTTATACATGAGTTCTGTGAGAAGGAAGGTATCAGACATTGCTTCTCAGCTCCTAGAACTCCCCAACAAAATGGGGTAGCTGAAAGGAAAAATATGACACTCATTGAAGCTGCATGTATATTGCTTGCAGATGCTTACATGCCCCTAACCTTTTGGGCAGAGGCTGTAAGCACAGCAAATTATGTCATGAACAGGAGCCTAATTCACAAACTAAAGAACATGACTCCCTATGAATTGCTCAAAAGGAAAAAACCTAAAATCAACTATTTCAAAGTATTTGGATTTTTATGTTACATTCATAACAACAACAAGAAATACATTAGAATATTTGAGGTTAAGGCTGAAGAGAGAGTTTTTCTAGGATACTCCCAAATAAGTAAAACCTATAGGGTTTTTAATAAATCAACATTAAAAATTGAAGAATTCATTCATGTTTCATTTGATGAGACTAACATGTATTGCAAGAAGAAATAAGTTTCTACCAATAACAACTTGCAGGTACCCCACTTGTGTGAGATCTTAGATGGACTAAACCTCACCCAAGAGGTTTCAACTCATCCCTCTCCACAAGCCATTGAAGAAAGTGAAGAAAAAGAAGCTGAAGAAAATGAATCTCTACCAACAGCAAATACAATTCCACAGGAGGAATTAATTTCAAATGCTGTTGCACAACCAACTCCACCCACTGATTTTGTCACACTTAGGGATCACCCCAGATCTCAAGTGATTGGAGACATATCAGCAGGTGTACAGACAAGATATCAACTCACCCAAGATTTGATGCATGCCTGTTTTCTCTCTCAGGTTGAATCTCTATCCATTCATGATGCTGAGCAGGATCCCCACTGGATCCTTGCAATGCAGGAGGAACTAAATCAATTTGAGAGATGTAGAGTTTGAGATTTGGTTCCAAGACCCAAAAACTACCCAGTTATTGGAACCAAATGGGTTTTCAGAAACAAGCTAGATGCCCAAGGAATCATTGTGAGAAACAAAGATAGGCTTGTTGCTCGATGATATAGACAAGAAGAAGTAATTGATTATGATCAAACCTTTGCACCTGTTGCAAGGTTGGAAGCCATAAGAATATTTATTGCCTATGCAGCATACAAGAGATTCAAGGTCTTCCAAATGGATGTGAAGAGTGATTTTCTAAATGGAGTGCTAATAAAAGAGGTTTATGTAGAACAACCTCCATGTTTTGTTTCTCCAACTTACCCCTCTCATGTTTTTAAATTGCACAAGACTCTGTATGGTCTAAAGCAAGCTCCAAGAGTTTGACATGAGACCTTAGATAGTTTTCTATTAGAACATAAATTTACAAGAGAAACTGTAGATAAAACTCTTTTCACTAGACATCTTAAGGACCAAATCTTGTTAGTACAAATCTATGTGGATGATATCATATTTGACTATACAGATTCCAAATTATGCAAGAGGTTCTGGGAACTCATGCATTACAAATTTGAAATGAGTAGCATGAGTGAGCTTTCCTACTTCCTTGGTCTCCAAGTGAAGCAGCTCACTGATGACATCTTCATCTCTCACGCAAAATATGCTAAAGAACTTTTAAAGAAGTTTGGGATGGCTGATGCCTCAGCAAAGAAAACACCCATGACTACCAATGCTGTTGTGGACTCTGATGTATCAGGGAAACCTGTGGATCAGAAACTTTATAGGGGCATTGTTGGGTCCCTATTATACCTCACAACAACTAGGCCAGATATTATGTTTGTCACATGTCTTTGTGCTAGGTTTCAAGTGAATCCTAAAGAATCTCACCTAATTTTACTAAAAAGGATTTTGAGATATATAAAGAGTTGTCCTAATCTAGGCCTATGGTATCCTGCTGAATCAGAATTTGAGTTAACTGGATACTCTGATGCTGATTTTGCTGGATGCATGGTAAATAGAAAAAGTATTTCAGGGACTTGCCAGTTCCTGGGTATGAGATTAGTATCTTGGTTTTGTAAAAAACAAACATCAGTGTCAACCTCAACTGCTGAAGCAGAATATATTGCAGCAGACAGCTGTTGTTCACAAATGCTTTGGATACAAAATCAACTTCTAGATTATGAGTTCAACTTAAATAATTCAACCATACTCTGTGATAATACAAGTGTTATAGCCATAGCCCAGAATCCAGTTCACCATAGTATGACAAAACATATTGACATAAGATATCATTTCATTAAAGAGTGTATAGACAAAAATAAAATCAAGCTTGTCTATATCTACACTGATTTACAAATGACTGATATATTCACCAAACCTCTGGATGAGAGAAATCATATGTTCTTTGTAAATCAACTTGGAATGATCAATGAAGAAGACTTTATTTAATTTTTGTCTGCACTCGACGAATTTTCCAAAGTTCGTCGAACGTAGTTCGACGAACTAGGGAAGGTTTGAGAGATATTCGTGGAACAGAGATCGACGAACTCTCTGTGAGTGAAACAATTTGCGTCGAACGGAGTTCGACGAACTTGCTTCAGAAGATATTTGCCGAACGGAGTTCGACGAACTATCTTCAATTCTTCTGGATAAGATCGACGAATTATTTCATTCAAAATTATTTCGTCGAACTCAGTTCGAAGAATTATTTCTATTTTCGTGGAACGGAGTCTGTCGATTCATATTCTTGAAAACCTTATATTTAGGTTTTCTTCGACCTCCGTCCCGCGCTTTCTGTTCCTTTGCACTTGATCGCCGTTCTTGTGTCTCTCTTGCAGGTGATTCCATGACGATTCAGACAAGCATTCTCGCAGGCATGAAGTTCGATACCGGTTTTGATGTGGATTTTGATTCGTTTCAACATTCTGATCCCATATTCCTTTATATTCTAGAACTACTTGAAGAACAAGGACTCAGACCTTGATGTCAAGAAGAATCAAACTGCACATCACTGAAATCAGAGAATGTGTCTACACCCTATCCCCAACAGAGAAGAATACGATGACAGACACCATTGCGGGTAACCCCGTCTCCTTAACTCCCGCAATATTAATCGAATTTTTTGGATTAAGGAATGAAGAAGAGCAACTAGAGATTGAAATAGAGGAGTCTGACGTGATGCTGAGCCTAATGGGTTATACTGGAGATAACCCTAACAAACTTTTGAAGAAACACCTCTCTGCCCCTTATAAGTTTTTGACAGACTTGGTTGGAAAAGTTTTGCTTGGGAAACATACTGCCCATGACTATATCACCAGACACCAGTTTCTGGTCATGTGTGCAATCATAAATAAGAAACCAGTGGATTGGGCACAAATTCTTTTTGATCTGATACAGAAGAAAAACAATAAAAAAAGTTTGCTTTGGAAGGATTCTAGAGATCTTTTTACAAGAAAATGCTGCTGAATCACTGGTCTCCCAGAGCATATTCATAAATGCCGGTAAAAGGCTAACATGTGCCTTATTTGGCAGGTGGGAGAGGACAATTACCAAGCCAACTAAGGCTTCTACCTCTTCCACCCCAGCTTCTGAAGGCACCAGGGCTGTTAAAGCCACTCCCCAACCTAATGAAGAGATTCATCCAACACCACCATCTCTTCCAGCAACACAAATCCATCCCTCTTCCACACTTCCATCATCCCCTACTCAACCTCCTACTCCACCAGAATCTCCACATGCTTCACCAGCACCATCGCCTCCATCATCTCCACTTCCTCCTCATTTATCCTCCATACCATCTTTCAACATACCACCATCACCTCCCAATTCCCCTCTTCCTCCAATCACCCACATGGAAGATGCCACCCATCCATCCCCATCAACATCTACCATCCCTCAACATGCATCCCCTCCAGATATTCACATGCTAGATGCTCAACTTTCTGTCCCTCCCACAGTTCCCACTGCTACACCTTCTGCAACACCATCCACCACTCCACCATTGGACCACTCCACCATATATTCTATCATTTCCATAATCACTCCTCTCCTCAAATCCCTTATAGCAGAGACCATTACACCTCTTGCTACCACCATCTCCTCTCTCTCTGACCAAATCTCTGCTCTTACTGCTGCCCCATTTTCAGCCAGGGGCCTGGACTCAGTTCCCACTGAAACCAGGCAGGGGGAGATGCCTGATGATGAAACAGCAGCTATAGCTCCAGAGGCTTCAGCTCCAGCTCCAGCAGCAGATGATCCAGCTTCACCAACAACAACAAAGTGCACAGAATACATAGATAAAGATTTGATTGACTTTATTGAAACTGATATGGATTTTGATGAATCAGACTCTGAAGAGCCCAATACTGTTGGTGATTTCATTCTTAATCCCACAGTTGGTTTAGAAACTTTGTTGAGTATTTTTGACACTGTACATTTGAATTACCTTTCAGCTGAAATTACTAAGCCATCCTTGGCTATTATACCATACACTTCCCCCATCTCTTCAGAAGTTGCTAAACAACTTAGGGAAAGTTTTGCTATTGCACAGCCAGCAGTCACTCCACTTCCAGAAGTAGTGGCTATTCCCTTTTCTCCAATAATATCTTCAGCACCAACCTTTGTCATGGATGACTCCCCCATGCCAGATCTAGATGAAATGATCTTGGCTGATATTGAAGATGAAAATAAGGCAGCAGCTGAAAGCTCTGTCCAAGTTAGCTCTGATTCTTTTGTAGCTTCTCCTCCAACTCTTGTTGAAACTCCTGCTCCTGCTCCAGAAAAGCCTGTTATTTCTACTAAGGCTTTGAAAGCTTTGAATGATTTATATGATAACCCTCAGGGTTTTGAAAATGATGATGATGAAGATGAGGATGAGGACTCAGATGAGGAGGATACAAAGAAGAAGAAGCAAGTATCAAAGAAGAGAAAAGCTCCTTCTTCTCCTGCTCCTAAGCCTAATCCAAACAATGACACTCCCTATTACATTCTTCAAAAGATAACACCATACAAAGGGATGTCAGCATGGATGTGGCTATCTAAGAATCAACAGAAGGAAAGGAAGAAGAGTAAAAGGTACTCTCCTCCACCAGTTCAAAGGTATAGAAAAGATCCACCACCTCCTCCTCCTCCTGCAGCTGGTGCTCCTGCTTCAAGCTCTCAAAGGTCTGCCCTTGTTCAAACTTATCAAAGACATCATGACAGATCCTCCCCTGGTAGCAGTCAGCACAGACAACAATCTTCAGGAAAACAACATCAACAGCAACAACAACATCAACAACATCAACCTCAACAAGCTGAAAGTTCTAGAAGATCAACCTCTCCTCCTGTTCCTTATGAAGATCCAGAAAAAGCCAACACAACTAAAATGGCCAGGTTCCAGGAACTTGTAGGCCTTTCCATGATTAACAAGGCAAAGGCTGAAGAGAAAGATATTTCTGAATACAATACAATGTCCAAATACAGGAGAGAAGAACTGAAAAGGTTTGAAAAGACTAACAAAATTTTTAATGTTGATGATTATATGAAATTACATCCTGAAGCAGTGGTCCCTAGAGCTACATCTCTGAAGATTATAGGGGCTGCTGGCATGACAATGACTATGGAACAAGCTTCAAATCCAAACAGGGAAATAATCTTTACCAAGCCAGGAGACAAGGGCAAGGATGTAAAACATCAGGAGAAGAAGCAGAAGAAATGAAATCTGAACTTTCTTATTTCTATTTTTCTCTCTTAAACTGTTTCATATTGTATGAACAAAGCTTTTGTGTAAATATATCTGCTGCATATGTTAATTATCTCTGCCAGATATATATTTTTCCTGCTTTGTTTACTTTATGTTTTTATTTTGAGTCTATTAGTGAACTCACCCAAATAGATGGAGATTGTTGGATCCCTAGTTTGATTTGGGCTAGGATCACTAACTTAGGATGATGTGACCCAACATGTATAGCCAGAGTCATAGTTGTGTCCTAGAGTGTAGGCCAAGTACTCAGTAACAACATCACATGGACAAGCCATCATCAGACTGCCAGAGACTCAAGACTTAGAGTTTTTCCAGAGATTCAGAGATTTCTCAAGAAACTAAGTAAAATGAGTTCGACGTTCATCGAACTCAGGTTGACGATAGTCGTTCTCAGCTCGACGATCTTAGAGAAATATTTTCTAAGCTGAGCTCGACGATCTTCGGTCACAGATCGACGATCCTTGGACTCCACCTTCAGAATTCTAAGTTCAGACTGTTCTCTATACTCAGGTCGACGAACCTAGTTCTCAGGTCGACGAACCTAGTTCTCAGGTCGACGAATTTCATTATTTTCTCGATGATTTCTGGACTTTCACTTCAACTCTATTGCCAGAGGTTTATCAATTTTTCTCTAAGTGCAGAATCATTTTCAGCTTGACGAATTCGAGGTTCTCCAGACTTAGTTCGACGAATTCAAGGTTCTCCAGACTTAGTTCAACGAATTCAAGGTTCTCCAGACTTAGCTCGACGAACACTATTCTTTGGTCGACGAATCTTTGGACTACTACAGCATTCTGTCGAGACTATGTTCTCTAGTCTCAGGTCGACGAACTCAGTTCTCTGCCCGACGAATTCTGGAACCAGAAGACTTGTGTCGACACTCAGAGTATATGTCGACACCAACTAAGTCGACACTAGAAGAACTTGTGTCGACACCCATATCATCAGTCGACACTGTGGAAAGATTATGTCGACACCACACAGAAGATTTGTGTCGACACACAAGATATCAGTCAACACACAGAATATATGACAACTCCAGAATAGTTGCTGAACTCCAGTCGACGAACACATTTACCAGCTCGACGAACTTCAGATACAGAATAGGCAAAGATCAAAAGAGACAGCAGTTCAGTTTCCAGCTCGACAATCATGGAACTCAGCTCGACGAACAGAAGCCGTCTGGTCGATGAACACAACATCTCAGCTCGACGAACTGTGTACTCAGTTCGACGATTTCTGTCAACTGTTCGACGATTCCAGACTTAGTTATTTCCGGCCTTCTGTCCCCACTTTAATGCTATAATTCCTGAGTAATTAATGCTCTAACATTCTCTGAATGTATCCGTTAGAAGGAGCATTAATTATGGTATTCTTCATGATTATTGCTTGTCGTTTTTCCACGGGACAGTTGGGGAAATAAATCAATGTTGATTATTCTAAAGGTTGTCAACATTAATTGCAGAAGAATTCAATTTTTTGAAAGACAGATTTCGATAGAAAATATAAAAGAGAAGAAGAGAATAACAGACATATACAAAGACAGACATAGAAAGAATCAAGCATCATTGGAAAAAGTTTGACATAGAGCACAACTTACTAAGAAGCATACAAAAATTACAGAGAAACATTCAATCTTGAACAATCTGCTCTGTCAACAGAAAGCATTCTCTGATACACAGAAGCACTTGACCAGAAGCTCATCAGTACCTGAAGAAGAAGAACAACAATACCTATATCAAGAGTCTTCCTTCTTCAAGTACTCCAGGACACTTTAAGAGGACAACTTCAGTTCCATTTGTCAAAGAAGTTCCTGAAGATTATTGCTGGTCAAGGATTCAGTTTGAAGACCTATCACCCTGAAGCTTAGCTCCTGTTTTTCCCTGACTCATTCTACATCTCAGGGGGAGCCTTAAGCTATAATCAAATCCACAGTCTTCTCAGTTGTATATTGAAAAAGAGAAGACAAAATCATCTCTCACCCCCACTGTATAAAGGGTTGTCATCTCGCTTTAAAAGTGATTCCTTGGTTGCAAGTCTTCTGATTAAAAGACTTGGGTTGGTTTTTGAGCACCTGATCAAAAACTCATTGGTGTCAGGCAGCTGATCAAAAATCTGAGTGGATTCCTACCAAGGGTGGTAGAAGAGTGGATGTACCCAGGTTGGGGAACCACTATAAAATTCTTGTGTCGTCTGGTTGCCTCTTTTTCTTTTGTTTTTGCTGTGCTTGTGCTTTAGGTTTATTGTGTGCTAGCTAGATTTATTTCTGCACTTTTAATTTACAGCAAAAGCTGTAATAGCTGTTAAGAAATTTTTTAAAGAATACTCTATTCACCCCCCTCTAGAGTATTTCAGATCTAACTCTCACTTTCACCATCCTTTCCTTCATTTGCCATTTATATGGTATAAGCTATCTCAGCCCAAACAAATTCTCCATTTGGTGAAATTGCAGATCACAACATCAACAGTTTATTGCGGCAAGCATGGATCTTGATCGCGAGTGAATATATAAGAATAGTTATCGAATGAAGAAGCGAAAATGCCCCAGTGCCTTCGCGGCGGGTGGCCAAAGAACCAATTATAGAAGATCAACAATCCCTAATGAAGATAGGCACAATGAAAACCGCGATCTTTGTGTTCCTACACACACCCGGGAGAGATATGCACATTGTATTGGGCAATGTTTTGGCCTTGCCATCGACACCATGGTAAGCTCGGAGCTCCCCATAACCTCTCCAAATCAAAGGAGCTTGGATAAGCCTTCAAGAAAGGGATTGACCTCCTACAATTTCAATGAGGGTCCATAAGGAGGAAATACTTGCCTTGATTTTGTAACACCTCATCCTAGTTTAACAACAAATCTGCAGTTTGGTCGGGCCCGTGATAAGTAGTAAACTAAGGCACGGTAATAAAACCTGTACATAACAAACATAAAAGAAAAATACTGAAAGTAAACTTACAGCGGAAGTAGAAAGTGCAACTAAGGGTAAAAGTGTCTCTCATCAAGAGCAGCTAGATAAATAAAATGAACCGTACATTTGAAGTACCTTATAACGTCTGATACATTGAAACTTACAAACACATACGCTACACAATGTTCATGAAAGAACAACAGTACAGTTTAGGAAGAGAAAACAACTGGAAGAAAGCAAACTATATGAAGAACTCCACATATATACACTCATCCTAGGCGCAACTTCCCACCTGAGTCCCCTGTAAAAATATGCTCGAAAACGGGCTAGCCTAATGGGAGAGTAAGAAAAAAACTATTCTTTCTAGTGACACTAAAAAATATACTGGAAAATATGAATGCATGACTTTTAAAATAAAGTTTTTATACCATAAAAAACTATGTGCTGATATGCTATGCTTGCTTTTCTAAAGTAATATAAGCAACTTAAATATCTGTTCTAGTTTTATCATGTTAAACACGATTCCTCAAGTCCCTAACATTTGGGTGACTAAAAGAGTTTTTAAGTTTCGGTTTAATCTTGAGTTATATATGGCTTATATTTGTTCTTACTTAAATTCTAAGCAGTGTAATTTCTAATACACAATTCTAGTCTAACGATCTGAGTCCTATTAACGAACTCAGGTGTTCTAGTGTCTCACGGACACGGACTTGAATCTACTAATTTTCAAAAAGGAGTTAACAACTCCCAAACTCTGAGGCTCATACGGTACACTGCGCCCTATGAAAGATAGCGCGTCTATTTTTAAAACTAGAGGAGGTCTCAATCGTGCCTATTATTTATATTCTATCTATTCCTACACCGCTTATGAATTTATCTTCGTATCTTAGGCAGTACAGTATAACAATTAATGAGCTAGATTCATATTCATGAGGTTACTATCTCCTGCTTCATAAATGTATACAAGTGTATATGGTTCATAATTTACACTATTTCAAAAGGAATAACCATTTGGGAAATTTAGAAATCATCTATGTGCCACATATACTAGCTAGAGGATCATTGGTCTACAAATTTCTAACGATAAAATCAGTTTCGTACAACAATAATAATAATTTTCCTAAATTATCACAAAACTATACTAGATGAGCTCACCGAACATCCAACAAGCAATACCTTGGTGATTATTATTTGCGTCTGATATCGTTTTGGTCGATGAGACGCATGCGGGTGTAAACGCAAAACTTGAATCTTGGCAAGAAACTTTAAAAAAGAAGGGTTTTAGGTTTAACATGGCAAAGATGGAGTATATTGTTACGACCCGTCTCGATAAAAGACAGAGTGCGCTTCGGGCGGGCCGTGATGTCACAGCCATGAGCGAAAAGAAATCCATGCCTGTTAAGGCGGATGCAGAGAATACTAAAAATAGTTTTAAAATAGTTAATTTTAATAAAACAGTTTGATTTTATTGCGTAAGCTTTTAGAGTTTTAAAACAGTGAGAGTTTTAAGTGCACATGCAATTTTTGTAAAATCATGTTTTACATGCCACTACTATAATTTTCATGCAATTATCATTCAAAAGAGGATGCACATGCATTAATTTCAAATTCTAGTACATAAATATTTAAACAGCCTAGCAGTTGTCCATGTATTACTGTTCATAATTATCATATAAAGAAAACATTTGACAGTAAAAGAAATGAATCAAAAACATCAAACCTGACACGGCTAGAAGATCAATCATCGGAAAGCAGAAGTTTGATGCAGATCGGACTCAGTAACCTGGCGGCGCTGACACGAAAGCTAAGACAATTCCAAAACCCAAAGGAAAAGCCTCAAAACATTGAAATAAACAAGGTGAGCAGAGTAAAGTGTAGAACAGTAACAGAAGCAGAAAAACATGAGTGTACCAGTTTCTCATGAAACAAAACTATTCAATGACCAGCAAACAAAAGAGCTAAACAGAACAAGTTAGTGTATTAGACTACTCCTGAGTATAACGTAAAATTATTCATGTAATATGTTGTAAGCCGTGATCAATGAAGAGTGTAGGTGCTATAACGGGCGCCCATGGTTCACGATCAGATCTGCGTGCAAGTCTTGTCAGAAAAGTAATCCTGCTTGCCGTGACCATGACGACAGACAGATGCCCAGTTAGACGTTACAGTTCAAGGACTTGCTTGCAACTACGAATATGTTTTCGAACTTCATACTTAGGTGATCTTTAACGGAAACAAAAAAACTTAAAGTGAGCGATCAGATCAAGAATAAGTTTTACTCAGACAGACATACGAAACCAGATTCGATGACACAAAAATTCGATGACACAAGATTTGATGACAGACATAAGGAATAAGATGCGGTGACAAAAAAAGAACTATATAGACTTATATGATTTTGTGGTTTCAAGTATTTACGGGTGATACGATTACATTTTTCTCATTTTCTAGGACACCTAATATTCATTTAGATTGATTCATTCCAAGATACGATTATCTTCTAAGCAAACATGTATTCTCTACGAGCATGATATAAAAACACCAAAGCATATATTTGCTCTCTAGAATTCGTTACAATTATTATCATGACAGTTGTTACCCGTGCTCAATATTCTATTATTCTTCTCACTATTCATCAAAATAGATCAAATCATTCGCTCTAGTAAATATCCAACTAAAAATCCTTCATCTAAGTGTATATCAATCTAAGACTTGCTCATAATCACAAATTCAAGTAATTACAAGCATATTATAGCCTAAATTATTAACTTATCAGACTGAGTATTCAAGATTTAAACTTATTGACAAATCAAACGTTACAAGGTGAAATCAAAGAATCGTAAGAACAGACAAAACAGTTAGGATACAAATCCGTTAACAGATCAACATATACCGAAATGCAGTCATGAATCAAAGAACAAAAGCATTAAATTACACACAATGCTTGCAAGAGAGAGAGAGGTCTCTACTTGCCTGAAAGAGACTGAATTTGACGGAGGCGGCTAAGCGACGCAAGCAGGATTTAGAAACCCTAATCAGACCTGTATATGAACAACGAAAGAGACAAAGTAGGATTCAGTACGTTAACACAGACATGATTCAATACATAGCTAAATCAAGAACGGTTAAGAAATTTACCTCCCTCAAGAGTGAGGGGAGAAAAAATTCCACACGGAGACGGAGGCTTGGCGGCGCTCGGCTAGGGGAAACCCTAAAGCAGAGAGGGCTTCTTTCATGAACCGCCAATTGAAGCGACGAATGACGCCAGAAATCACAATACACGATAGTTAGATGATTACAAGGGGGAAAATCTGAAACACAAGTTATACAAAATTTGGAGACAAATAATCTCAAAACAAAACAAGGAAATCAGAATAGAGGAAGAAAGGAGGGATTTCTTGCCCAAGGAGGAACCAAAAACAAGCCCGAGGAGGAGAGGGAAGGAAACCCTAATTGTCCCTCTTGCAGATCCCGGCCAAATCGAAGAAGAATTGCCAAAATTAGGGTTGCTGGAGGGAGAAGAGGCGTTGTCGGCCCCCAAGGAAGGGTAGAGCAGTCGGCTATTGGAGAGTGAGAGGCCACGACAAAAGGAGGAGTAGGAGGCATGGGCGGCGGCGACAGGAGCCGGAGGCGGCGAAATCGGGAGCGACATCGGGAGTCGGCGCTGCGGCTTGCGTGAGGAGGAATCACGAGAAGACCTAGGCCGGGAGAGGAAATGAATCGAGAGGGGGGGGGCTGGTTCTCGGGTTAAGAGGAGGAGATTAGGTTTATTAATTATTATATTATTATTATTATTAGTATTATACTAAATATCGGGTTGTTACATATATAGAGCTTAAATTTAGCAGTGCAAGAAGGATGGATGACTTCGTTATTAAGTTGGGTGATCAAGATATTTCCCATAGTGAATGTTTTAAATATCTTGGATTGATAGTTCAAATAGACGGTGGTTTTGATAAAGATGTCATATAGAATCTAAGTGTGTTGGTTGAAGTGGAGAGGCGCGCCAGGGATCTTGTGTGATCGTAAAGTACCCTTAAAACTTAAGGGCACGTTCTACCGTATTGCGATTAGACAAGCGATGCTCTATGGTTCTGAGTGTTGGGCAATGAATTGTGTACATGAGCAAAAAATAAGAATTGCGGAGATGAAAATGCTTAGGTGGATGTGTGGACACACGAGATTGGATAGAATTAGGAATGAATGTATCAATGATAAGACGAGAGTAGCACCAATTGCAGAGAAAATGCGAGAAGCTCGACTAAGATGGTTTGGACACGTACAAATGAGACCATTAGAGGCACCTGTTAGGCGTTGTGAGAGTCTAGTCAGTAGGCATGTTAAACGAGGGAGGAGTAGACCAATAAAGACTTGGAATGAAACTATAAGGAAAAACATGATGTACTTTGGCATTAGTGAGATTATGACACGACAGGGCACAATGACGACAAAGGATCCATATTGCCGACCCCACTATAGTGGGATAAAGACTTGAGTGTTGTTATTGTTGTATCACAAAACTATACTATGTGTAGAAATAGGCCCAAAACCTTGTATATATATATTCCCGTAATAGTTACAAGTATACACACACTTATATAGGAGAAGAAGGAAGAGAGAAATCCTAATACATGATATGAGACTAATACAAGAAGAGAGAAAAAGAAGAAACAACATGGGCCCTTAAATGGGCTTTTCTAACACTCCCCCGCAAGCTGGAGCGTACAAGTCGTAGGCGCCAAGCTTGGATAAGAACTGATAGTATAGCAGCCTGGAGAGAGCTTTCGTCAGAATGTCCGCAACTTGGTCGGTAGCAGGAACATGCTCCAAATATATCTTCTTTGACTGTACCTTTTCCCGGATAAAGTGACAGTCAACTTCGATATGCTTTGTTCGTTCGTGAAAAACCGGATTCTTGGCAATATGAATTGCTGCCTGACTGTCGCAAAATAAGGTTGCCGGAGATGAGAGACGAACACCTAAGTCTCCCAGAAGGCCTTCAAGCCAGGTTAGCTCAGAGACAACAGCAGCCATAGCCCGGTACTCAACTTCGGCAGAGGAACGCGCAACCACATTCTGTTTCTTGCTACGCCAAGTTATGAGGTGTCCACCAAAGTAAGTGCAGAATCCAGTTGTGGAGCGTCTATCATCAATAGATCCTGCATAGTCAGCGTCAGAATACGCGACAAGAGATAGAGATGTGGATGGCTTGTACACGAGTCCTTGTCCGGGGGCGATCTTGAGATATCGAAGGATGCGCTCGACAGCTTGAAGATGAGATGTCCGAGGAGCGTGCATGAAACAGTTCACAACTCCTACATCAAATGAGATGTCTGGTCGAGTCACCGTAAGGTAGATCAGCTTCCCAACCAAGCGTCTGTAATATTCCGGATTTGTAAGTAGCTTGTCAGATTCAGAGCTATGGGCCGAGAACTTGTGATTTGCGTCCATAGGAGTCTCCGCAGGTTTGCACCCAGAATAACCTGCATCACGAAGGAGGTCCATACAATACTTCCTTTGAGATAACACAAGACCATCAGGGCGTCGGGCGACCTAGAGCCTAAGAAAGTACCGAAGGTTGCCCAGATCTTTGGTTTGAAAGGCAGAATTCAACTGTGCCTTGATTTGTTGTATTCCTGTCGTGTCGTCGCCAGTAATCAGGATATCATCAACGTAGACCAGAAGAATCACAGTCCCAGTTGACCGATTTCGGGTGAAGAGAGAAAAATCAGCCGAGCTCCGAGTGAAGCCACTAGCCCAGACCACCTTACTGAACTTTTCAAACCACGCACGCGGGGACTGTTTGAGACCATAAATGGATTTTCGAAAATGACAGACTAAAGACTCCCCCGTGGTCTCAAACCCGGGAGGCTGCTGCATATAAACTGTCTTCTGTAGATCGCCGTTGAGGAAGGCATTCTTGATATCCAGCTGATAAAGTGGCCAGTGACGATGAACAGCCAAGGAGAGAAGAACGCGAACCGTGTTCAATTTTGCCACGGGAGAGAAGGTTTCCTCGTAATCAAGGCCATGTTGCTGAGTAAACCCCCGTGCCACAAGACGAGCCTTCAGACGGTCGATAATGTCATCCGCCGCATGTTTAATAACAAAGACCCATTTGCAGCTAACAGGGGTGTGACCAGCAGGAAGAGGAACCAGATCCCAGGTCTGGTTAGCCCAGAGAGCCTGCATTTCATCGTGCATAGCAGCCCGCCATCCTGGGTGGTGAAGCGCCTCCTGCACATTGTTAGGAAGAGAAATAGAGGAAAGGGAGGTGGCAAATGCGTAGAGAGGCGGTGTTAGCCGATGTAGAGAGACGTAGTTGGCCAAGGGATGAGCTGTAGAGACGGGAGCGTGATCGACCGCAGCCGAACTATCGCTGGCAGCAGGGAGCTGGGTCACGGGAGCATCCTTGGATGGGCGACGAGAGTAGACACAGATTAGCAGTGGAGGAACCCGAGGAGGAACGGGGGGGGGGGGGGGGGGAAGAAGACGACACAGATGGAGTGACCGGGACAACGGGCCGGGGAAGAGAGGGAGCAGAAGACGAGGGAGCAGAAGACGAGGTGGTGCTGGGTAAGTGGAAGGGCTGGTCTTCGCAGAAGGTGACATCCGCAGAAACGACCATTTTGCCGGTAGTAGGAGAGTAGCAGACGTACCCCTTTTTAGTGCTGGTGATGTAGGGTAGGCTATGAAGGGCACCACTTAGGCTCTAAATGCAACACAACAACCGGTTCATGCAACGGATTAATAGAGCAATGAAGAAAGCAACACCACAAACAAATAACTACAACAAGATTTTATTTTAATACTTGGCAAATTTCTTAGTTGGCTTTCCTCCGCTCGGAGGGCCAGAAGCGAAGCGTGCGGCGAAGGAATCCACCTGCAGATTAATAATCAACCGATACAAAATGCCACAAACTAGCTCCAAACAAATATGAGATCTCCAATAATAATATCCAGAAAAATAGTACACCACAATCACAAAAAAAAAACTCAAGACTAGGGGCTGATTTCGGGCAATGGAAGTGGAAGGTGCGGGTGGCGTATATCGGGTGCCGGGGGTGGAGCCGGAGGTGGGAACGACGGGAAGGGGCTGTTTTGGTGGTGGGAGAAGGGATCGGGACGTAACCGGGCGGATCCGGATGAATACGTTCGGATCCGGGTTCGGGTGGACGGATCCGGTAATGGATGGCCGGATCCGGCTCGGGAAGGGTGGATCCACGGAGTTGGAGTGGGGACGGAACGTTGGCGGGCTGGTGGGGGGTGGAAAACAGGGCCGGGGGCTGATTCCAGGCGGCGGGTTGCTGGAAAGGGTGGCCGGCCTGGGTAGGGAGGAGAGAAAGGGGTTCTGGCGGCCGGATCTGGGCGGAGGAGGGGAGGGGGGCTGGCGGTTTGGATGGGGGCAGCGGGAGGGGCTGCTGGTGGCCGGGACTGGGCGGAGGAGGGCAGGGGGCTGGCGGTTTGGGATGGGGGCAGCGGGAGGTGCTGCTGGTGGCCGGAACTGGGCGGAGGAGGGCAGGGGCTGGCGGTTTGGATGGGGGCAGCGGGAGGTGCTGCTGGTGGCCGGAACTGGGCGGAGGAGGGCAGGGGGGCTGGCGGCTTGGATGGGGGAGGAAAAGCGAGGGAGAGGAAGAGGAAACTTACCCCAAGGCGTCGGCACCAAGGGTCCACGGCGTCGGCACCGCGGAAGACCACCGGAAGCGGGAAAGAGGCTCTCCAACTTCAGCAATGACCAACCCTAGGCAGCCACTAGTCCTATTTATAATGAAATAAGCATGAGGGCATCCCATCCAACGACTATGATTGGCCGGTGGGTTTGCCCTTAAATAAAATAAGTACGTGTCCAAAAAAAATACATAAATATATAAATCTGATTCGCGGCGACGTGCCGGACGCAACCGCGGGGTCGGATCGGCGATCCGATCACGTCTTCCGGCGGGAATAAATGAACGTGGGTCCCGCCCCATCATGTGCACGATCCGATGGATTCCCATCAACTCCCCCCGACTGAAAGGCATTCATCTCCGAGGAATGGAGACGATCGTACTGGAGTCGAAGTCCGGGGGCAAGTCGATCAAGCTCGGCCGGTAGTATCCAAGCGTCGTCAGCGTCTGTACGACCCCGCCAATGAACCAAGTAGCGAAGGCGCGGCCCATCCGTGGTGGGAACAATCTGGTGGGATCTGATCTCCGTGATGCCCTCGTCTCTCATGGTGGGATCCGGTGCGAGTGGTGATGCCGGCGGTGGAACCAATGGCGACGAACTCCCAGGGGAGAGGGTGTCAGTAGTGGGCGGGCTGTGGTGGCCAACTGGTGTGGGTGGGGCGGTGGGGAAGGTGGGCAAGAGGGAAGAAGGTGGCGCACCGCCACTGCTCGGGTCCCCATAGTCATGAGGCTCGTAATAGGGTGTCAGATCCTCGATATTAAAAACTGGATGAATCCCCATGGTTGCCGGGATATCTAGCTTGTAGGCGTTTGTCCCAATCCGACTAATAACTGAGAAAGGACCCATTCGCCTGGCGCTTAGCTTCTTGGCAGACCCCGAAGGGAGTCTCTCCGGGCGGATTCGTACCATCACCTGTTCGCCAATATTAAAAATGCGCTCTCGTTTTCGCTGATCTGCGTGGGTTTTATAATTTTCATTGCTCATATTAATACGTCGGCGAACCGACTCATGCAACTCATGCAGATGTTGTGCAAATGACTCGGCAGACTCACTAGGACGAGACTCTAACGGGCTCGGAATAAGGTCAAGGGGTTTCCTGGGGTCGTAACCTGACACTATATGAAATGGACTCAAGCCCGTAGTCCTATTGACGGAGCTATTATATGCAAACTCGGCGACCGGCAAGTCTAAGTCCCAACTACTCACTCGCTCACCCACTAGACACCTCAGCAAGTTCCCTAAACTCCGATTTACTACCTCCGTCTGGCCGTCCGTCTGTGGATGGTAGTCAGTCGAGAACTTAAGGGTGGTGCCAGTCTTGAGCCACAGGGTCTTCCAGAAGTAGCTCATAAATCTCACGTCACGGTCCGATACGATGGTCTTGGGAAGGCCATGTAACCGGAAAACGTCCCTCATAAAAATGGATGCAACGTGGGTCGCGTCCGCCGTTTTGCGGCATGCAATGAAGTGAGCCATCTTCGAAAAGCGATCAACCACTACGAAGATGGAATCGTGCTTCCGAAGAGTGCGGGGAAGTCCAAGAACGAAGTCCATGCTAAGGTCCTCCCAAGGCCGATGTGGGACCGGCAGAGGAGTATATAGGCCCGTGTTCTGCTTCGTACCCTTGGCCGTCTGGCAGGTACGACAATGGCGGACGACTCTAGTCACATCCTTCCTAAGCGTGGGCCAGTAGAGGCGGTCCTCCACAATGGCTATAGATTTGTCGCGCCCAAAATGTCCAGCGGCTCCACCCGCATGCAACTCCCAAATCAGGAAATCACGATACGATGTTCGGGGAATGCATAGGCGGGATCCATGGTATAGATATCCCTCGAAGATCTGATATCCCTCAACAGGGTTTGGGGGATCTCGGATATGGCGGTGTAAATCTCACCAAAATCAGGGCACGTCGGATACTCTAAGATCATGCGCTCAAGCCCGTCGACGCGGGCGGTCATCGTCTGAAGCAAAGAGACACGACGACTCAACGCATCGGCCGGCTTGTTCTCAACACCCGCGCGGTGCTTGAGAACGTAATGGAAATCCTGCAGATACTCAACCCACTTCGCATGCCGGT
Source organism: Platanthera guangdongensis (assembly GCA_039583875.1). Lineage (NCBI taxonomy): Eukaryota > Viridiplantae > Streptophyta > Magnoliopsida > Asparagales > Orchidaceae > Platanthera > Platanthera guangdongensis. The sequence goes on from CM077156.1 coordinate 164,517,298, forward strand.
GGCCCAGCTTGCGTTGCGAATCGAGGTAACGGAGGGCCTGGTGGTCGGAATACAACACGAACTCCCGGGGGAGGAGATAGTGTCGCCAGTAGCGCAGAGACTGGACAATAGCATAAAATTCTCGATCATAGTTCGAGTACTTTTGCTTTGCGTCATTCAGCTTCTCACTAAAGTAGGAAACTGGGTGTCCCTCTTGGCTCAATACGCCACCTATGCCGATACCGGACGCGTCGCAGGCAACCTCAAAGGCGCAACTGAAATCTGGTAACCTCAGGACGGGAGCTGTCGTCAATCTCTCCTTAATCTCCTCGAAGGCTCTGGTGGCTGCAGGGGTCCACTGAAACTCTCCCTTCTTGAGACAGCTCGTGAAGGGGGCCATAATCGTGCTGAACCCCTGGACAAACCTCCTATAGAAGGTGGCAAGCCCGTGAAAGCTACGAGCCTCGTGGATATTCCTAGGTACAGGCCAATCGCGAATAGATTTGACCTTCTCAGGGTCCACGGAGACTCCAGTGGAGGAAATAATAAAGCCTAGGAAGTGGACGGACTCGGACAGAAAGATGCACTTCTTCAGGTTCACATACAGCTTCTCTTGACGGAGGGTGCCAAAGAGAAGTCTCAAATGATCGAGGTGAGCGACCTGAGTCTGGCTGTAGACTAATATGTCATCAAAGTACACCACCAGGAACTTGCCCATGTAGGGCCGCAACACCTGCGTCATAACTCGCATGAATGTGCTCGGGGCGTTGGATAGCCCGAATGGCATGACTAGCCACTCATACAGACCGTCTTTGGTCTTAAATGCGGTCTTCCACTCGTCCCCCTCACGAACTCGTATCTGATGGTACCCGCTGCGGAGGTCGATCTTGGAGAAGATCTGGGCACCGGACATAGTATCCAGTAAGTCATCGAGTCGTGGGATGGGGAAGCGGTACTTGACCGTGATCTTATTGATGGCGCGGCTGTCGATGCACATTCGCCAACTACCGTCCTTCTTAGGGGTAAGAAGGGCGGGAACCGCACAAGGACTCATGCTCTCGCGAATGAACTGTTTCCGAAGAAGCTCGTCAACTTGCCGTTTGAGCTCAGCGTGCTCATCCGGGTGCATACGGTAGTGAGGCAGGTTCGGGAGGGAAGCTCCCGGGACCAGATCAATGGCATGCTGAATATCCCGGGGGGGAGGCAGCTCGTCGGGGAGCTCGTCTGGCATAATGTCCGCAAACTCGCCTAGCAGGGGACGCACCGCGAGTGGGAAATCGACTGGAGCGCCCTCGGTAACCTGGGTAGCGGCGACTACATAAATGACGTCGGACTCGGCACTATCTCGCAGGAACTCACCTCGCCTCAGAATATGCAGTGGTCGCGAGGCGCTCGTGCTCGGAGATGACTCTACCACACCCTTGGGTCGATCTCGGGGCTGGGTGGGCGTCAACGTGATCTTCCGCCCCTTATCATAAAAGACACACGTGTTCGAGCGACCGAAGCACGTGACGTCACGATCAAAAAGCCAGGGGCGGCCAAGCAACACGTGAGCGACGTCCATGAGAATAACATCGCACCAGACCTTGTCCTGAAAGGACGCAATGGTGATCGGGACCAAACAGCGCTGGGTGACCTGAATCGCCGTCTTGTCAACCCAGACGACACGGTATGGATGGGGGTGAGGCTCTGCCTTCACCTGCATACGGTCAAGCGCTCTCTGGGCTACAATATTCACGCAACTCCCACCATCAATGGCTAGCTTGCAGGGGCCGCCTGCACTAGGGAAGTACGTGTAAAAGATGGTCGTGCGTCGCCAGTCCTCGTCCACACGTGGGGTGTGTAGGAGGCGCCGAATCACTCCCACCTCTAAGGATCGCTCGGCATCACTCTCCCAACCTTCCTCGACTGCAGCCCTAACCTCCTCTGGGGCCTCCTCTTCACCCTCTAAGCCCTGTTCCTCTTCTTCCTCAAGTAACAGGGTCCGCGTGGGGCACTGCGCCGCCACGTGGCCCCTGCCAGAGCATCTAAAACATACAATGCCCCCAGACCGCTGGCCATCAGTGGCTACGGCTTTACCCTTCGCATCCGCGGGGATGCGCGAGGGTGCGGCCGTGGTGGTCTGGGGAGGAGCGGGCTTCCTAAAGGTCGAGGAATCAGTCCGGGAAGTGAACTGCCTCGTACTAGACGAACGAAGGTACTGCTCATACTCGAGGGAGAGCTGGAATATCTGATCAACCGTCTCCAAGCGGTGGGGAATCAACTCTCTCCGAATATCGGAGCGAAGGCTCGCCTTGAAACGGGCGGCGGTGGCAATAGGTTCCTCTGAAATATCACTCCTGACGACCAGCTCATCGAAGCGAGCCATGTACTCAGCGACAGTAAGTGTCCCCTGTCGTAAGTTCTGTAGCTGCTCAAATAGCTGATCCCGATATGACGCGGGAAGGTACTTCTCCTTCAGTCTCTCCTTCATCTCGTCCCATCGTGTGATGGGGTAGTAACCATCCCGCTCTAGAGCTCTCTCGACACTAATCCAGAACACCTTAGCTTGCCCGATCAATTTCATCTTTGCAAAGCGGACGCAGCGCTCGTCACTCATGTCGTACCACTCGAAGTAGTGGTCCATGTCCGAGAGCCAATCGCTGAAGGCTTTTGGATCTAGGCGACCATCGAACGAAGGGGCATCGAGGCGGATGCGACGAGTGATGTCAAAGCCACGGTCGCCTCTCCGCGGGTTTGGATAATCATCAGGATCATCGTCACGGTCATAGTCGTGTCGAGCGGGTGGGGGTCCGCGCTCACGTCGACCCGGTGGGTAATACTCGTCGCGACGCTGGTCGTGGCGACCAAGCGGGGATACACGGTTCCTAGGGCCGGGCTGTCGTGGCACACGGTAATCCTCCCACGGGGGTGGGGGTCGGCCACGAGGTGGCTCTGGATTCCGCCACGCTGGCGGGGTGGGGGCTCTCAAGGGATCTTCACGGTGGTAGCGGTCCGCAGGTGGCGGATCATCTCTGACCCGCTGCCCACGACGGGGAGAGTCGCCCGGGTCACCCGCCTCATGGTCGTGTAGGGAGGGAGTACTTCTTGCGCGCTCTATCAGATCTAGGCGACGAGTCACCGCGGCGATATCGTGACGCACGTTCTCGAACTGGGTACCCATTGCGTCAAAACGCTCTAGAATAAGGCGTTGAAAGTCTGTGGTAGCGGTGCTCGAATTTGAGCCCGCTGCCCGGTCATTTGTGACGGGTGGATCTACCATGCTTCTAAATGTCCTACCACTACGGAGCATGCAAATGGCCTAACCTGGCTCTGATACCAACTGATGTAGGGTAGGCTATGAAGGGCACCACTTAGGCTCTAAATGCAACACAACAACCGGTTCATGCAACGGATTAATAGAGCAATGAAGAAAGCAACACCACAAACAAATAACTACAACAAGATTTTATTTTAATACTTGGCAAATTTCTTAGTTGGCTTTCCTCCGCTCGGAGGGCCAGAAGCGAAGCGTGCGGCGAAGGAATCCACCTGCAGATTAATAATCAACCGATACAAAATGCCACAAACTAGCTCCAAACAAATATGAGATCTCCAATAATAATATCCAGAAAAATAGTACACCACAATCACAAAAAAAAAAACTCAAGACTAGGGGCTGATTTCGGGCAATGGAAGTGGAAGGTGCGGGTGGCGTATATCGGGTGCCGGGGGTGGAGCCGGAGGTGGGAACGACGGGAAGGGGCTGTTTTGGTGGTGGGAGAAGGGATCGGGACGTAAACGGGCGGATCCGGATGAATACGTTCGGATCCGGGTTCGGGTGGACGGATCCGGTAATGGATGGCCGGATCCGGCTCGGGAAGGGTGGATCCACGGAGTTGGAGTGGGGACGGAACGTTGGCGGGCTGGTGGGGGGTGGAAAACAGGGCCGGGGGCTGATTCCAGGCGGCGGGTTGCTGGAAAGGGTGGCCGGCCTGGGTAGGGAGGAGAGAAAGGGGTTCTGGCGGCCGGATCTGGGCGGAGGAGGGGAGGGGGGCTGGCGGTTTGGATGGGGGCAGCGGGAGGGGCTGCTGGTGGCCGGGACTGGGCGGAGGAGGGCAGGGGGCTGGCGGTTTGGGATGGGGGCAGCGGGAGGTGCTGCTGGTGGCCGGAACTGGGCGGAGGAGGGCAGGGGCTGGCGGTTTGGATGGGGGCAGCGGGAGGTGCTGCTGGTGGCCGGAACTGGGCGGAGGAGGGCAGGGGGGCTGGCGGCTTGGATGGGGGAGGAAAAGCGAGGGAGAGGAAGAGGAAACTTACCCCAAGGCGTCGGCACCAAGGGTCCACGGCGTCGGCACCGCGGAAGACCACCAGAAGCGGGAAAGAGGCTCTCCAACTTCAGCAATGCCAACCCTAGGCAGCCACTAGTCCTATTTATAATGAAATAAGCATGAGGGCATCCCATCCAACGGCTATGATTGGCCGGTGGGTTTGCCCTTAAATAAAATAAGTACGTGTCCAAAAAAAATACATAAATATATAAATCTGATTCGCGGCGACGTGCCGGACGCAACCGCGGGGTCGGATCGGCGATCCGATCACGTCTTCCGGCGGGAATAAATGAACGTGGGTCCCGCCCCATCATGTGCACGATCCGATGGATTCCCATCAGCTGGAGTAGCCAACAAACATATACTTGGCGGCCCGAGGAGCAAGTTTGTCGGAAGGAGGGCCAAGAAGGTGGACATAACAAACACACCCGAAGATCCGTGGTGTGAGAGAGGTGAGGAGGATGGAGGGATAAAGGAGTTGGATGGGCGAGGCAAAATCAAGGACAGAGGAGGGAAGGCGGTTGATGAGATGACAGATGGTGGAAACAACAAAGTTCCAATATTCGGTGGGAACGTGCATTTGGAACATAAGAGAGCGGGCAACATCGAGAAGATGACGATTTTTGCGTTCTGCCACCCCATTTTGCTGAGGGGTATACGCACATGAAGTTTGATGGATGACACCAAAGTCAGTGCAGATATTGGAGAAGGCACGACCCGTATACTTCCGAGCATTATCAGTGCGAATGATTTTGAGAGGAGTGGCGAACTGCGTACGCATCTCAAGTAAAAATGCGCGAAAGACAGAGGGAAGTTCAGTGCGATCATGTAGTAAATAGAGCCACGTGGTACGGGAGTAATCGTCAATGAACGTGACAAAATACCGAAAGCCAAAAATACTAGGGATCCCATAAGGACCCCAAATATCAGAATGAACTAACGACAAGGGAGTAGTACTACTGGTACAGGCTGGGGGGAAAGAGGAACGATGTTGTTTGCCGTAGACACAAGATTCACAGGAGAACTCCTGTAAAAATATATCAGGAAGAGCCCGCTTGAGAATCGGAAGGGGAACATGTCCAAGACGGCAATGCCAATCAACAGTAGAGATGGTGGAGAGAAGAGTTGGTGGGATATCCAAGATGTACAACTCATTCACCAGCTGCCCCTGACCAATGGTACTCCGGGTGCGGCGATCCTGCATAAGAAAAGAAGAGGGTGAAAATGTAATACAACAGTCAAGGTCGTGTGTGAGACGACTAACTGATAATAAATTGAAGGGAGACCCCGGAACGTGAAGAACCGAGGAAAGAGAAAGGGTTGGCGTAAGCTGAAGATCAGCGGAGCCAAAGACGGGGAGGGTGTCACCGTTGGCCACAGTGATGCGAGCAGGATGAGGCGTTTGGAGATATGCTGGGGGCTTCTGGGAGGAGATATGGTGAGTAGCGCCGGAATCAACGATCCAACAAGGATGATGAGAGAGGCAGGTGATACCCTCCGTAGAGAAGGACACAACAGAGGTGACAGCTGAAGCAGCAGGCGCCATGCGGTGACAGAGACGAGGCCGGGCGGCTAGCGGAGAGGAGGCCGACGACTAGCAGAAGGGAGGCCGGCGACGAGCAGGAACAGACCGCGGCGGACTGGAGTCGGTCGAGGCGAGTAGGGCAGACCGCAGCGGGTAGAGGTAGCCCACGCAAATAGAGAGAGGCCGCAGCGGGAAGAGAGAGGCCGTGCGGACAGAGACAGACCGCAGCGAGCAGAGACAGGCCGCGTGGACAGAGAGAGGAAGAGCCGGAGGAAACCGCGACCAAGATGCAGGCGAGAAGGAGACAGCCCGCACGGTCAGACAGATCTTAGCAGCGGACAGAGAAGGAGGCTGCGACGAGTAGGGAGGCCGCGGCGGACAGAAAAGAGGCCGCAGGCAAGACATGCCGCGAACAAGCAAAGAGCGCAGGAGCGGACTGACGAGAGGCCGCGACTAGGAGAGAGGCGGCAGCGGACGGGTAAGAAGGTGGTCCCACGGAGAGAGAAAAGACTATAAAAGGAAGGGGGGGGGAGGCGAGGAAGAAGAAGCCACGCAGCAAGAGAGAAGAGGAGCGCGCAACGGACAAGAGGAGAGTCCGCAGCGGACAGGAGCAGTCCGCAAGAGATTGCGGATAGGGAGTCCGCGAGCAAAGAGGCTCGAGTGGACAGAAGCAGAGCGGGCTAGAGTGGAGCAGTCCGCGAGCAAAGAGGCTCGAGCGGACACAAGCAGAGCGTGCAGCGGACAGGAAGGAACGCCCGCAGCGGATAGAAGAGGTGGGCCCCACGAGTCAGAGCAGAAGATGGCTATAAGAAGCCTAAGGAGGGTGGAACCACGGAGAGAGAGAGAAGAGAGGCGGATGCAGAGGGGCAGTCCGCAGGAGACCGGAGCGGACAGAAAGGCAGTCCGCAGGAGAGCCGAGCGGACAGAGAAAAAAAAAAGGCAGTCCGCAGGGAAGGCGGACAAAAAAGGCAGTCCGCAGAGAAACGGATGTAGAGGGGCAGTCCGCAGGAGACCGGAGCGGACAGAGAGGCAGTCCGCAGGAGAGCGGAGCGGACAGAAAAGGCAGTCCGTAGGGAAGGCCGCAACTAGAGGGAACCTCGCTTTGATACCATGTATAAATAGACCCAAAACCTTGTATATATATATTCCCGTAATAGTTACAAGTATTCACACACTTATATAGGAGAAGAAGGAAGAGAGAAATCCTAATACATGATGTGAGACTAATACAAGAAGAGAGAAAAAAAAAGAAACAACATGGGCCCTTAAATGAGCTTTTCTAACACTATGCAAGCTATCTGATAAGTTTAGCCAGAAAGAATAAGAGTTTTTTATTGCAGTAGTGCGACACTTGTACACCAGACGCGGCGACATGTTTCTAAAATTTATAATCTGGAGGCCCAAAACAGTTCTCCAATTGCCAACGAAGTTTTACCTCAACAATCCCCACAAAACCCTAGCATGAAACAATCAAACATAAGGTTGATTAAATCTTAAGATCACTAATTCTTTACGAGGGAAGGAAAAGGGGTTTACAACTTCTCAATTAGGGGAGGGTTGCTATTTAACATACAACCAAAAATACCCCTCAACAACGCTTTGCTATTTAATATACAACCACGGTTGAACGAAAAAAATCCCTAATCAACACTTCATAAAGCTTACTTGGAAGTTCTGAATGGGGAGATATACGTGTGTTGACTGGAAAAGAGGAGAGGACGCATAATACCTGTATAAAACTAGAAGAGATGGTTGATTGACCATAATTCTCGACTAGGAAGTTTTGATGAGGGCTTCAAAAATTTCTGTGGAAAAAGAAACATCAAACTCCATGTCACTTGACTGAAATTTCAGAAATAGGAGGAGAAATCGTAAATCCATCCACAGAAGGGTTTCTGATCATTACCTAGCAGTTAAAATGACTGGGAAATGGAGGGGATCTGAACGACAGTCCACAACACAGAAAGGGAAACCTCTCCCAAAGTCGACGTTGGCAAACAACGAGGGAGTAGAGTTGGCTAGGGCTAAGCACAGGATTCAACAGGCAAAGGCGTCAAAGAAGAGAGAGTCCTGCAGTTGAAAGAAAACTGCGTCTGGCGTGCGACTGAAAGGAGAAGAGGCGGCTTCTTCAGACTTCCGTCGTCGACGAGCAAGGGCTGGCACGGGAAGTTGACGAGCGCTGCTTGCGGGAGAGAGTGTAGCTGCGGTTTCTGAAATTGCTCGACAGAGAGTGATTTAGGTTTTACGCAAAACGTGTGTGTGTGTGGGGGGTGCGGTTATGATAGCTGTAAAAAATGTCAAAAGGGGAAAAACGTCGATTAACATTTGGGAAATTGGACTCTTCTATGCTATTACAAAATTACCATTCCATTCTAGCATAAAAAATACGTTACGCCCCCGTGCGAACACTAAAATGCTTCGCGTACATTTTTGCCGACTATAATTAATTAACTGATTAACATACAAAATTTATCATACTTAAATCGTACCTTAATGAGACGCTTGATCGATCAAGATCGCTCGAGATCGGACCCTGAAATCAAATTAAATTTTCATAATAAATTTTTGAGGTTACAGATTCCGTGGAGGAAGTGGAAGAAGTGCCCCGCTTGCTCTGGTATGAATCCAAGACAATCTACATCAACAAGTGACTTTTCGAAGATGACCAAAGGGGACTCCTCACCTACCTTCAGGAAACTATTGACATTTTTTTATGGTGCGCGACCAACATTTCCGGGATTGACTTTGACGTAGCATGCCATCACATTTTATTGAACATTGGAGTGAAACCTATCTGATAGAAGAAGAGGGCCGTCACAACGACCCTGATTGGACCGATTTGTGAAGAACTGAACATGCTACTAGAAGTGAGTTTTATCAAATAGATTTAGTTCTTGGGATTGGTTTCCAACATTGTCGCGATGAAAAGTAAGGTGGAAAATCATGCTTGTGCATAGAATTTTCACTTTTAAAAATGGCGTATTCGAAACACTCTTATCCTTTTCCCCGAATCGACTCTTTGGTGGACTCAACAGTTGTTTTTTCAGTAATGAGCTTTGTTGATGCATTCTGGAGGGTACCACCCGATCTTGATGCACCCTCCAGACATTTTATATGCCTCTCTTATCACCAAAGACACCTATTATTGTTACAAGTTACTATTCAGGCAGAAAAGCAATGGTGCTATCTATCGAAAGATGATGGATAGGTTCAACGTGAGTCAAATGGGTAGGAAGTTGGTTGTTGATGTGCCCGTTTAACACACATGCTATATATCAGCAAGTGCACCAATCGCGTAAGTAATAAAATTACTAAGTGTTATCTCAACAGAGATTCTAATTGAGTGAATCTAAACAACATATTTGGTTGAACAATTGCTTGGGATTAATGAATTATAAATTTAAAATAGTAAGAAATTAACTATGACTTTAAAACTAATAAAATAAGCAGATGGCTTAAGATTTTAAAAGAATCTGCACCAAACGAGCTTGACGAGATACTTTAGAAAAGAAGGGTTTTAGGTTGAGCAGGGCAAAGACGAAGTGTACAGAGCTTAAATTTAGCAGTACAAGAAGGACTGATGACTTCGTTATTAAGTTGGGTGATCAAGATATTTCCCGTAGTGAATGTTTTAAATATCTTCGATCGATAGTTCAAAAAGACGGAGATATTGATAAAGATGTGACACAGAATCCAAGCGGGTTGGTTGAAGTGGAGAGGCGCGCCAGGGATCTAATGTGATCGTAAAATACCACTAAAACTTAAGGACAAGTTTTACCATACTGCAATTAGATCCGTGATGTTCTATGGTTCTGAGTGTTGGGCAGTGAATTGTGTACATGAGCAAAAAATGAGAGTTACAGAGATGAGAATGCTTAGGTGGATGTGTGGACACACGAGATTGGATAAAATTAGGAATGAATATATCAGGGATAAGACGGGAGTAGCACCAATTGCAGAGAAGATGCAAGAAGCTCATCTAAGATGGTTTTGGACACGTACAAAGGAGACCATTAGAGGCACCTTTTAGGTGTAGGCCTGCGAGCAGTGCGGTTTGGAGGCAAACCGAAACCGCACAGCAGAGGTGTGGTTTTCGGCCGGACAAAACCGCACCGCACCAAAACCGTGCGGTGCAGTTTGTTTTCGGTGCGGTTTGGTGTCGGTTTGTGCGGTGCGATTTCGGTTTTTAGACAGTTTTTTTTTGATCTTTTACAAAACAATCAATCATGACAATTAATACAAGATAATTTATTTGATACATTTGTTTCTAAATGATATCAAATAAACATCAATTTCACACTTTCTTTCTTATACTCATTTAATATTTTAAGTCACCAAAATATATGAAATAGATAATTGGAAGTTAATCGAGATCAAAGACATCTTTAAAAGAGTAGCCAAGAGCCAACTAAGGAACAACAATTTAATAAAGCTACAAAGGTGTTTCATAAGAAAAAAAGCAAGTAGCAAAAAATTCGAGTAGACGTGAACTACAAATAAACTTGAATCCGCAAAACCTGCTTATCAAATAATTGTATTTTCATTATAATGTACATTAACTTGCAAATCAAAATTCAAACGTATGATGCATGTTACTATATTTACCATAATTCAATTTCCATCTTCATTGATTTCAGGTCCGTCATCCACATTAGCTTGCATTTATTTGTCCAGCTCTATTAAAAATTAAAAATAACGTTTAAAAAATTGGTAAACAACTACAATACTACAAATTCATTGCAAATACACTACCTTTATCGAGCTCTTTGTAATTGTCAACATCAATAAGCATCTCCTCCATCTCATTGAGGTTTGGCTTGCAACGCAACCAGTCACGAGCATTTGCTACACCTTTTTTGAACTTTTCTAGTCATTGAGAAGCTTTCATCCTCTAATTCATTGAAGGCTTTCTTAAACTTTATCACTGTCTCTAGCATCAAGTATGTTGAATTCCACCGCGTTTCCACATCAAAACACAAAAGTGATTTGCATGGTATCTCGACATTTGCTACACATTTTTTGAACTTTTCTAGTCGTTGAGAAGATCCTTTTACATACTTAATGGCCAACCGAATCTTTTCGATGGATTCATTATATTCAGATAATACTTCCTTCACAATTAAATTTAATATGTGTGCTGAGTATAACTTGTAAGAACTCATTCTCTAGTATAGTAGATTTCCACTCTTTAGTCTTCCTTGTCAAATATCTAGCAACTACGTCATTGACTGATGCATTATCCATGACGATAGTGAAAATTTTCTTAATCTCCCATTCAGTGACACAATTTAATATTTCATTTCCAAGGCCTTCTCCAGTATGATCAATGATTCTAACAAAGTTAAGAATCCTTTTTTGAAATCTCCACTTTTTATCTATCCAATGTCCAGTAAGGCACATATATCCATATTTTGAATAGATGTCCATGTACTTGTAGTTAGACATATCCTTTCTGATCGTAACTGTTTCTTTAATTTCTTCCGCTCGGAGATGAAAAGATTAATACAGTATTCAGAAATAGTTGTCCGAAATGACACTTTGAACCTTGGCTCTAGCTGGTTAGAAAAACTTCTAAAGCCTTGATTTTCTACAAACTTGAAGGATAGCTCATCAACTACCATTTTTGCTAAAGCAACACGACATTATTCCTCGTCAAATTTACTAGTTTTTAATGAACCAACAACTACTCCGTCTTCTTTTTTCTCACTAAGAGATAACATTTGTTGATTGTTATTTTTCAACCTAAAGCGACATAAAGTTAGCATATGCACTCTTAAAGCACTTGTTCCGTTTTTACGAGAATCAACAACGTATATCTTGAAGCAATGCTTACACTATGATTTATCCCTTCCTTCATTATCTTTAAACTTCGTGAATCAATCTCACACAATAGATTTAAACTTATTACTATCAACGTCATCCATTTTAGTTTTCTTCTCTATGTGTTGTGTACCATCATTATCATTCACAAAAGTTTCTTTTACTTTATTTTGAGTACCTCCATCTCCCTCAATTACAAGAGGTTCTTTTCCTTTGTTCTTTTTGGATGCCATCAACAATTACACACAATAACTCTAGCTTATTAAAAATGAATTATAAGTTTGCAACCATATATAGAAAATAACCATCAATAATCATATACCTCAAATGGCACTTGGAAGACCGCAAATGTTGTAATCTGCTCTGAACTCTCTAGTCCTCCTATCCACAAAATACCTAGAGAAATGAAATCACAACAAAGAAATACAATAAAATATGATACCTAACAGATAGATTCGAGATCACTTTGATGAAAGTTGTTCAACATGACTATCAAAATAACCAACAGAGCAGTCAATAACTCAATATACAAGGTCTCTGCATTTACCTCAGAAGTCACAAGTCACTCACAAGTAGTAGCTGGCTAGCTGGTCACAACCTCACAGGCAATGAGGAAACACCACCAAACAAACTTAAATGTGTTAACAGGAAGAGATCGGGCTAGAAAAAGGGATAAATCTTGCTCTTAGTATGTGTTAGAAATTAGAAATTAGATTTTAGGAAAGGACAACGGAGATGGGCACACTTACAATAAGTCAAGAAGAGACTAGAGAGCGAGACGTCGAGCCCTAAATCTGCAAGACTGCAACTGCGGCTTCGAGCTTTCGACCCTGGAAGCTAATGCGGACCCGCATGCCGCAACAGATTTCCGTCGATCGGCGATCAATGTGCAAAACTACGACCGCCGGCCGTTTTGGCGTCCCGCCGTCGTCAACTCCTATCTAGGGTTTCAGCGTTTGGAATAAGGTTAGCCCTATCTGCTTCTGCGAGCGTTGAACCGTGAACGTCGATTCGTCGAGTGTCGACAGAAGCGCTGAACTGCTGAGTGCTGAAGAGTCGCGAAGATGAAGTAAATAAGTAATGACCTAAATCGCTAAATGCCTAATGAGTAATGGGTGCGGTTTTTTAATAATTAATGTGCCATTTTTTAAATATTAACTATTAATTAATAGAATAATAGTTGCCTAAGTATTAAACCATAAATAGAATAATAGTTTCCATTAAAAAACCGCAAAATATGCGGTTTTCACAAAGGCCAAGTCAATTTTTTTCCAAAGTAGAAATGTAGGATATAATGGGTGCTACATTACTGTGATTTTTTAATATACCAATCTTAAATTTTTCTAGTCCTACTAACCTAGTCACGGTGCAGTGCGGTGTGGTCGGTTTTTACGAAGCCCAAGTCAAACCGAACCACATGTATGCGGTTTTCAGCAATGTTATCAAGGCGTCGCCTAAGCGACCGGGCGCCCATTAGAGCGCTATGCGATGCACGCCTAGCAGCACTTGTGTTAGGCGCTCGCCTAGAGGCGCCTAGGCGCCCAGGGCGATTCCTGGACGCCTAGGCGCAAAAACTTTCTCTCGAGTATGCTTGTTTTCTCTCGAGTATGCTTTATTTCTCTCGGATAGCAATTTTTTTTATTTCTCGCGTATGCTTTATTTCTCCCGACGCTAGGGCTGCTTCCCGTCTCCCGCAGGCTCGCTCCGGCTCTTCCCGTCTCCCGTAGGCTCGCTCCCTCCGGCTTTTCCCATCTCCCGCAGGCTCGCTCCCTCCGGCTTCGCTACCTTCGGCTTTTGCCGTCTCCCGCAGGCTCGCTCCCTCCGGCTTCGCAACCTCCGGCTTTTCCCGTCTCCCGCAGGCTTGCTCTCTCCGGCTTAGCTTCCTCCGGCTTTTCTCGTCTCCCGCAGGCTCGCTCCCTTCTTCTTCTTCTTCTTAATTTTCTGCTTTTAATCTGTTTGTAAATAAATTTTCTGCTTCTGAATTTAATGCTCTATTACTTAATAAATTTTTAATCTGCTGACCCGTTAATGTCTCATGTTCAATTAGCATTTTTGCTAATAAATGTAATTGTTCAACATGTTCAGTCAGGATATTTTTTGCAAAATTATATACTTGTTCAATAATTATTTTTACCTCTTTATCAATTAACTCTGCGGTATGAGGAGACATATGATTATGCTCACCTTCTCTGCTGTGAGTATATAAATCTTCGTTAGCTACCCCATGATATACTGGTCCTATTACTTCACTTAATCCCTAATTTGTTACCATAGCTACAACCATTTGAGTAGCCATTTTAATATCTGAGGAGGCACCAGAGGTAACTTTAGCTGGCCCAAAAATAATTTTTTCTACTACTCTACCAACCATTGCTACTATTCTTATGTTCTAAAAATAAATCATCTTCTTCTGAGTTACCTTTAGTAAAATCTAAATTATATTTTTAATGTTAAATTGCTATTTAATTCTTTATCTATTAAACATCAAACATAAAATATAGTTCAATCATTTCAGTGACTTATTAATTGCAGTGACTTGTACATATTTTTATGCTAGTTTGATAATTTTTTTTGTCCTTGAAAGAAGCTAAGATGTCCAATGTTCAGAGAGTTGTTGGATCTGAGAATTTAAGCAGCTTAGGTTCAACCCATGGTCCAAAATCAGATCCAAAGCACAGAGCAAAATCAAACTTTGCTACTGTAGCTTTACTTTTTCCTTGGTCTTCAAGCTTTGATAATTTTTATTAATGACTGTATGTTTGTTAAATATATATAACAGGTGCTTCACTTTGAGCAATGCATGTGATTGAATGTTATTGTGTTTCTGTTTGAATGACGTCATAATGTCATATCATAATTTTATTAGTTCACAAACTAGTAACTAAATCATTTTTTCTCATCTTATTCTACAGATGGGTGATTTTGTGTTGTCTTTACCTTCATTTAAATCAACTCACATCATCACTAACAAAGATATAATCACGTGTTTTTTTCCCACATTCATGTTTTTTAAATGCATATATTTTTTACATTGTTTAAGTATAATTTTGTAATATCATAGTTGGCTTATTTTTGTGACCACTAACATTGTAGTGATTGTGGATGCTCTGTATGAAATTTAGAAATTTATTTAGGGTGTTCAATATTTACTGTCGAATGCTTATATTTTGTTGATAATATAGAGAACTATTGACTATTTGAAGAGTGATTTTAGCTCAGTTACCCCATGTGAGTGAGAGTGAAAATAACCATTTTAATTATTTTGCATGTTGTGGTTTAAAAGGGAGTTACACTTTACTGAGCATGTTAAACACTTTGGTCGCCTAGGCGACGCCTTGGCGACGCCTAGGCGTCGCCTCGCCTTTGTACACCCTTTAATGCCTTGGTCGCCTTGACAAGCTTGGTTTTCAGCCCCCCGAAACCGAACCGCACCGCACCGCACCTAATTGGTTCGGTTTGAAAAGGGGTGCGGTGCGGTTTTGCGATTTCATGCGATTTTTGGTTTTCCTGCACATGCCTATTTAAGCGTTGTGAGAGTCTAGTCACTAGGCATGTTTAGTGTTGTAGATGTTGGCCGACATAAAAGTTTTGGGGGTAAAATGTCACGACATCGATATTTTACTCGAATGTCATTTTTGAAAATATCGCCCAATATATCCGTTTAATCCGTTATATCAGGCAATATTTCACGACCGATATATCGTCAAGAGTATTACAATTTTTTTTTCATTTTTTGAGAGACCAAACACCGGTTAAGGTGTTGTCGTGTGACCTTGAGGTCACGGGTTCGAGTCCTGGAAGCAGCCTTTTGCAGAAATGCAGGGTAAGGTTTGACTACATTTCACCCTTGTGGTGAGATCCTTCCTTAGACTATCGCTGCGCAGTGATGCTTTGTGCACTGGGTTGTCCCATTTGAGGAGACCAAACAAAAATAATTTGTTTTGTGCTTTATTTTGTGCATGTCACTAAGTCTAGTATCGACTATTTTCTCATCTAGCTCTCATTTGGTGATCTTTATCTCGTTTATTGCAGTCGATGACTCTTTCTTGTGTAATTTATAAAGATATACTATTTGTATATATGTTTATTGTGTAATTTATAAACATATATTATGTATATAATTATACATATTTATAAAAACTCTGTAATATATATGAATAAATTTATTTAAATATTAAAATTCGACATTGTAAAATATCCCTGATATATCCCCCGCAATCCGACTTCCGACATTTCAAACTTAAAATGACATGAACCCGACATCCGACATCTACAACCTTGGACATGTTAAACGAGGGAGGGGTAGACCAATAAAGACTTGGAATGAAACTATAAGGAAAGACACGATGTACTTAGGCATTAGTGAGATTATGTCAAAAGATAGGGCACAATGGTGACAAAGGATCCATATAGCCGACCCTACTATAGTGGGATAAAGGCTTGAGTGTTGTTGTATTCAAAACCCCTTTGTCCGGGTGAATCAATTGTATTCATCAGTAAATAACATGTCGTGGACCGAACATTTTTAGAATATAGCATAAGCTTAAAACTCCCTGAAAAATACTAACTTCACTCAATTGAATGAAGCTACTGCATCAACCAATACTACATGACCCGTCCGTATTTAAATTTATGATTTTATTCACTGGAGTAATTCATTCTCCGATATCAAAATATTATATACAAAACTAGAGTAGTGGCTAACTGAACTAGAGTACACATTAGGCACATGAATAAAACTCAAATCATTCAAGAAATAATTGAAATAAAACATACTCACTCACATCAATCAAAATATTAACTCATAGCACTACACAATCACCCCAACAAGAGAGTTAGGCTCTCGTTGTTGGGCAAACCATCGGAGAATTGAAATTAAGGAATGATATAAGAGTAATTTCATATAAGTTCATTAAAGTGAGAATAGAAAAACGAACTCTACAAAGATTGCTAATCTTGTAGAAGATCCTAAATCCAAACTTTAATTTATCCCTGCAATTGATGTTCCTTTAATTTCTTTCAATATTCTCTCTAAATTTCCTATAAAGGCTCACTAAAATGCTTTGAAAAATAAAGGAATACAAAGTCTTGCAATGTATATATAATGTCCTCCCATATGACGAGAAAATGACCTTATATAAAAACTAGTAAAATGCACGCTTGTTTTCCAAAATTCACGGTAGTGCCTTTGAGTGTAATTGCCAAAATAGTGGAGAAACCGGGAAAACGCATCAGTGTGCTTGAATATGAACGTGCGTGCATCCTGAAGAGTGTACGGGTGTGCATTCATTTTGAACTGAAAAGACATGGTTGTGAAGGCACGCATGGCTGTAATGCACGGGCGTGCACTCTGTAATGTTGGGAGTGTGTTTGGATGCACATGCGTACGACTAGGCATGCGTCTTCATTTTCTTTCATCTGAGCAAAACACAATTACTGAAGTTGACGCACGGACGTACACCTGGTGTGTGTTTCCTATTTTTGCTCCCATGCCTTTGCCAATGTTCCAATTACGTCCCAAGTGCTCCCATTTGCTCCAAATTACTTCGGATTGCCCCAAAATGCTCCAACATATGTTACTTTATCACAGAAATAAAAAAATGTGTAAATCCATCTCCTTGACATAAAAATTCATAGATATTTTTTATACACCTTAGATATGCTTTTCATACACTTTATCACAGAATGAGAATAAGTGTCGCCTATTTGATATTATCAAAACCTCCCAGCCTGAACTTTGCTATTCCATGGCAAAAAAGAAAAATTTAAATCAATAAAATAATGAATGATGCATACTTTCCCTAGGTGTTCTTCAAAGAAATTTCTTTCCATTCTTCTATGTGCAATATATTCACATATAACTAACATATTGGGTTAATATGATCATATTAGATGAGATTTTTCCTAGTGCTACATTTAGAATGTCTCATCTAAAATCCATTAAAGTCATTATCCATAGGCTCTCCTTTTAGTACTCTCTCCACACTCCTAGGATTCAATTCATTCTAAGATCAAGATGACTTAATTAGGATGCACTTTGTTTGCTTAGGTTGTGAATATAATAATAAAATATAATGATGGATAACACAACGTGGGCAGTACAATAAATAGATGAAAACAATGATACTTCATCCTCCTTTTCATTTGTTTTATTCTTCTATCCACACACAAAGCATATAATAATATTTTGCTTTCCATGTACATTTGAATTTTTTTATTCTTTTGTAATTTTATTTGATAGCACATACAAACATACACTCAAAATTTTTCTTCTCTTTTCTTTAACCAAACACCCCACATGGTTTGCTCTTTTTTATCAATCTCCTTGCTCCTTGCTTAAAAGAGTGTCTCAAGATGTGTACAAGGGTGAGAAATTTGGCTTTAGTGAATAATGTAATGAGTTTGTCAAAGAAATAAGGGATTAAGCTCAAAGGGGAACTAGTGGTAACATGATGTGATGGGCTAGAGAAAATTCATATATAGTGAAAACAAAGATGATCCTAATTATATCTTTTAGAATGAAATCCTCCTATAACCTTAGCTTTGAGAATAAATTAGAAGAATTCTAGATGACAAGAAAGGCAATCCAATCTTGCATATTCATGATCTGTTACAGATCTGCATGAGGACCAACCCAAATGACAAGTCTACACGCGTCGAGCGAGAATATCCCATGGGCCCACCGAGATCACGGAGAATATTTAACGTTTATTCTATTCTATGCTTAACATTTATTCTATTCTATATTTGAATGTCGTAATTTTAGTATTTCCCGTTTTCTTTTTGTATTGCTTTCCTTTTGTATTCGCTCCTTGTCTCTATAAGAGGGCGCGTGAATGTTGTAATCGTCATGTTGGATGAATGCATGTTTCTTTCCTATTCTAAATTTTTGACCCTAACCTCTCTCTTTCTCTCTCTTTCTCTCTCTCCCTCTATCTCTCTCTCGCGGTCTCAACTCAGCCGCCCACATTCCTCTCCCATCGAGCCCCCCAACAATTTGGTCCGACTTGCCCTTTCCGCCGGCTACCGGACTAGCCCCAGCAACCACGATCCCACGCCGCACCATCTTCCCGCGCCGCATCCCGCGATGCTGTCGGGCCGCGTATCGGTCGGTGTCGCACCGCGTACGCACCGCGTCCGCACCGCATCCGCACCACGTCCGCACCACGATCCCGCTCCCCAGGGCTGTCCGCGCCGCCCTTTCCCTGCCATAGAACCGCCGCGCCGCGCAGGGGTTAACGCCCAACCCGCACACTCATCGCCACACCAGTTCCGCCAAGCTCCCACCGCACCATGGCTCCTACGACTCGCTCCACGGCCGAGACCCCACCAGAAGGCGTGAACGACGCCCTCCTTCGCCGTGTCGAAGCCCAGGAGTCCCTCGTGGCCTCCATGCATGCCTCCCTGCTCGCCCTTCACACCAAGTTCGACGCTCTCCAACCGTCCGTCGCCGCGTCCGCCAGCGGATCCGCATGCCTGACCAATGACACGTCCATCCTCGGGACGTCACCTCTTCCGCACAATGGGGAAGCCGCCCTTCTGTTTTCGCCCGGTCGTCCTGCACTTGCTTTGGACCTCCCTATCTTCTCCGGTGTGGACCCGATTGGGTGGATCGCAAAGACAGAACAATACTTTGACCTCCACCACACTCCCGAGCAGGACAAGGTTTCCACCGTCGTCACGGGACTCGACGGCTCCGCACTACATTGGGCCCACTGGTTACGACAGTCCAACCCAACAATCTCCTGTCCGGAGATCAAGCAGGAGATGATTCGCTGCTACGACAGCCGTTATTCCGGCTCCGCCATCGAACGACTGTGTGGGGTACGCCAAACCAATGCGATGGATGATTATATATTTATATTGATGAATTTGGGGCCCTCGTCACTCATGTTCCGGGCTTACCGCCAGATCACTACCCCTACTTCTTCATGCAAGGCCTTCTGCCCCACATCCGCTCCCGGCTTGGCACTCATCACCCCTCGACGGTGTCCGAGGCCCTCGACATGGCCCGCCTCTTGGAGGCAAATTTATCGCCGCGAAACCCGCCACCTCCAGACAGACCCCCGCTAGAGGGCCGGCCATGGCAGTCTGCTACTCCACAACCACATGCACCTCGCCCTCCTCCAGCCGCTCGGCTAGCCCGACCGGCCTTCCCTCAGTGGTTCTGCAACCGCGAGTTCGACGATCTCCGACGCAAAGGGCTATGCTTCTGCGCGGTCAGAGTTTTGCGCCATCATTGGTGACCCCGAACCGGAGATCACTTTGGCAGATTTCGAAGACCTCGAAATCCGCGAGGACTCCTAGAGGGCGCTACTGACGCGGGCCTTCACCAGTTGGAACTTTCGTGCTTTTCCATGGGCGGCATTTCAGGGCCACAGACCATGAAGTTAGCAGGCAAGCTGGGAGACCGCCACATCCTCAACATGTTTTAAGATTTAAGATTGATTCTCCCTTAAGACGATTCCTCCGTTGAGCGGTGCATGACCGATGCTAACGATCTTTGTTCGGTTGCAACCGACCAACTCCTCTTGGTCGTTGTAGTCCTTTGCAAGCTGGAGATCTTCGTGCGCGAACGGGAGGGATGAGACTCTCTTCCTTCGACGGTGGAACGATGCTCAGAGGCAGCACACGAACCCTAGAATGAAGTTCTGTCTCTCTTGATTCGTACAAAGAACGAAAAAACGAAACCCTTTTATACGTATTTGAAAAACAGGCCACCGACGATGGTAAGACTAGCGCCCGATGGTAGGTCGTTGTGCGTCGATGTGACAGCTGTCCCGCGAATTTGGAAAAATATTCGAAAATGATATTTTTCCGCCTTTTCGTGCTAGCGCGGCGCGGTACCCATCTATCTCCTGACGGTAGCTCAATCTTCTCGATGAAGCCACTTGACGATCGTTGAGAGCGCCAGCGCCACGCGGTAGGAAGCTAGCATTGCGCGGTAGGTCACTGAACGCATGTCCAGAATAAATCCCGAGGCTAGCGCCGAAGGTAGTTCTAGTGCTACGCGGTAGGTTCTCGAGCACTCATTCAATTAAATCCAAGCTAGCACGCGGCGGTAGCGCTAGCGCGTGGCGGTAGGTCATAAAGTTGACTTCTTCGATTCTTTTGAACCTGACACACTACACCAAACACAAGTGTGATCAAATACAACATGAGATTTGATATTGTCAAATTAAAAAATGTGAACCATAGGCTCCAACAAACTCTCTCTTTGATAATATCAAATTCCATTCATGAGATATAATAAGTGAAATGCATGATATAGTGCACATAAGAAATAATCGTAAAATAATCAGGTTTCAGGTTACTTACGACTCTCCCTACAAACACAATCCCCCTATATATGTGCTCCCCTATCTACGTGCACACAATTCAACATGCTCCCCCTACATGTGATCTTCCCTAACTCATGACTCATGAACATTCTACTCTCCCCTTTTGATATTACCGAAAGGAACACACAAGATCGGAAAAAAACTATACGCATGTACGGGAAAAAATGGAGTCGAAATATGTGTGATAAATAGCTAACAATGCATGTTATAAAGGGAATCAAAAAGCAAACACAATAGAGGTGACCAAACATGAATCAGAGAATATAATGCGTACGAGTCAAACTTACGATCGGAGTACACCGAGGTAAATCATATGAGTTGTCCGAGTAAAAAGAATTGGACAGTACATGTGAAACTACGTACACAACGATTTGGAGTACAATGCTAAGAGATTTATAGAGTTAGCACAGTGTAATATTGTAAGCGTCACGAATAGAAATCGTGTAGTAGTACCCATGTGCTATAGACATGTAATGTAGTTTCAGTCCAATTCTTATGCATGGAATCGTTAGATAGAACAATGACATGTGTACGTGTAGCATCAAAAAAAAACCATCAAGTAGAAATAACTTTTAGTACATGTTTTAGTTCAATAATTTAATATGTTGGAACAAGAGAAATAAAGTGAAAAGTCACGTCATGTTTCTATCTACTTCATACCAAGACTAGAACAAGGGACACTTAACTTAAGTTTTGGTCTTTGCATAAAATCGAAACGATTCTTTTGACCAAGATTCTCACCCTCACAATGCTCATGAAGACTTATTAGGAGGAGTGAGTAATGCTTGAGGGGTATCCTTGACACATGATTTGATAGCATGCGTAGCTCATTTTTTTCACATTTTTCGTACTATCATTATTATAACAGTTATTTCAAGGTTCCCCAATCAATCGAAATCTACCCACATAAATAGATGCACTTTAACTTGTATATAAAAGACATGATCACTAGAGATTTGACCCAAAGTTCTAACCTTTATATAACAACATGTACATCATGACATTGATTGTTCAAGTCATTCCTAACATGTTAGACACAATATCACGAGTTATAACATGTAAGCATAAAATTTCTACATGAGTGCTTTGTTTAGGGATGTGTGAATCGTGTAAAGTCATTACGCTACCTAAATCCTCACACATACCTAGAGACATATTCAACATGTACTACCATGTCTAAGTCGCACTCAGTAGCTTAACATCTATAGATTCGACACATCATGATAAAAAATGAGACAATGTTCACAGAGATTAATAATCCTAAATCAAACATTGCACGTAATCGTTATGCTCTAGGTTTTAGTCATGTGTGGAAAATCAAACAAAACAAACAACAGACAATGCAAAAAGCAAAAAAAAAAAAAAACAACAGACACAGGACAACACGATAAAATATTATGCATGATATTGACGACCACGATACATGAAGTAATGCTTGTGCTATGTATATGAAAAAATCATGAGAATGCTCAAAATAAGTTGACCCAAGCAATATGTCATCACCCTAGCCCCTTACTAAGTGACATATTGGCATGAGGAGCTGCATAAGATGTCATAGGTTAGGGTGTTAATCCCATATGCATACAAAAAGAAACCACTCAATCTAACACTCTTTCCTCCCAGCGCCACACAAGGACTTACTGGAACCCTCCCTGGTTAAGGACAAGATGTGATGTACAGGTTAGCGTTTCTAAAGCACACAATCCTACGCTCTCGCTATTGTGAGACACATTACAGCTGGTCTTAAATTATCATTCACATCAACTAAGAAAAGCGAGGTTACCCGCGCTGATCGTCGAGAATCAGTACGAAAGTGTGCTACCGCCGGCGGTATAGTTACCGCGGCGTGGTAGCTCAAAATATAAGATTCCGCCCAGGCCGAATCCTTCATTCTTCCTTTTCCATTCCCCTCTTCCAAGCACAGTTCTTTAGCCTACGCTTCCCAGATCTAGGTAAATCCCTCTCCTTTTTCCCTTTCATTCTTATGCATGTTGAGATTATAGTGTAATTCATGGAGATCTTGTCGTTTTGGGCATGATCCGTGGAGGTTTCAAAAGGTTTTTGAGTTTGATTTGAGGATTTTCGTCACGGATCTTGTTTGATTTCTCGGATCTGACTTATATGAGCTTGGATCCCTTTTCCCTTTAGGTTTTTAAGAGAAATTTGTGAAAAATCAGATTTTTGGAGGAGATCCGGCAGAAGGGGACAGAGTCCAGTCGTTCACGCTACCCCGCATCGGCAGCAGATTACCGCTCCGCGGTAGCCCTCAGAAAAACTTTTTTGTTTTTAACGAATGGATTTTTCGTGTTTTCCAGGTTATGACTTCTTCTAGCTCCCAACCACCACGACGAAGTTTCTCTAAGCGATCTTGAGTACCCGCGTCCACATTCCCTGCGATAGACGAGGTGACAGTGAATATGCCGATGATTATCGACATCGACGATCAATACACATACATTTTCAGCTACTTGGAT
Source organism: Platanthera guangdongensis (assembly GCA_039583875.1). Classification (NCBI taxonomy): domain Eukaryota; kingdom Viridiplantae; phylum Streptophyta; class Magnoliopsida; order Asparagales; family Orchidaceae; genus Platanthera; species Platanthera guangdongensis. The sequence continues at coordinate 164,540,744 of CM077156.1, forward strand.
CATTTGGGAGTGCTCTCGACGATTTCAACTGGTGACCGTTTTCTTCGGTGCTAGTTCGGGAATTCTATAACAATCTCCGGGATCCAGCTCTCACGCAGCTGGACGGAGGAGTGCAGTCGTGCATCAGTACTGAAATCGTGACTATACTACACGAGGATCTGGCGAGGAGGTATGCCTGGTTCGTAGGTGGGGAGCGACTCAATATCGTCGAGTCCTTCAGATCTTCACGGAACTGGAGATACATCAATGAGGTTCTCCATGGAGTGGAGAACCGTTAAGATCTCATCACCACTGTGGATACACTTACTCTGGATGCCCGAATCATCCAAGATATTCTGCGCCACTCACTGATGTTCAAGTCTGGGGACACGAAGAAGATAACAACCCAGTTTTCTATGGTAACGTACTGCATCCTATCCGAAAGGCACTTTAGCATATCAGATCTTATTCTATCAATGATGCGCTATACATATCGGCTCAAATCTCCCGACCGCCAGCGATTGAACACTCTGTCGTTGGGCGGAGTGATCCAGAGTATCCTCATGAGGAAGTATCTGGCCATCGACTGATCACAGTACCCGACTGATAGCTGCCCACATATCTATAGAGTAAGTGAGATTCCTACTTCATCACGATCACGAACCCCTGCTGCACAGCCTCCTTTACACCGTGGAGGATCCCTTAGGGAAACCCGCCGGGATATCTACGGGATGGTGGAGGGCAAGGGCGAGAGATAAGGCAGACGACTAAGGAGCTGAAGGGCGTGGAGAAGATGTTGAAAAAAATGACGAGCAAGCTAAATATTTCTCCGACTTCCTCTGAAGAATAACATCCTATGATTTTTCATTTCGTATTTTGATATTGTACTTAAAACAGGTTGAACACATGACATTTACAGTGAACTCTTTTGCTAGTAGTTATACTACTAGTAATATCAATCATGCGTTTAGTTTTGTTACTTTTGATTAGCTTTGTGATACTACCCTGCTTAGCAAGATTTCTATAATTCTTATTTTTGTGGATATATTTATCATGTTGGTTCAAACACATTAGTAAAAACAATAAAACAAACGAAATTATAGAACAAAAGAAAGAGAAAAAAACTAGAGCTAGTAAGTTTATCGTGAAGTAAGATATAGTGTAATTTATTTTAAATTTACTTCACGCAGTTTGTGGATGTTATTGAATAAGAGATTTAGGTATCCAAGTGCGACCGTGTGAGGCGGTTCTCTTGGGTACCCAAATGCTGCGTGGTACACCTTAGGGGAATAGTGATGGATGCGCCCTTTATAGTGGAATATGTGTGTCATTTTTCATGATGGGCCTCCATTCATACTTCGGCTTAATATTGTTTTTATATTGCAAATTTCCATTTAAAGTTTTACGAGTCCTTATGTGGCGATCTTCATTTGAACAATATTGCGTTGGAGGTTTAGATATATTGAAGTTGTTCTCCAAGTTAACATTATGCTGCTTAATGTAAAGACTCATAATATAGTGATTTTTCAAAGGAAATTTACATTTATTCGATTTTAAGTAGGGAGTAATTTGTTTTGCAAGTGAAAGTGATTTTTGTGTTTAGGAGTTTCATTTGCTTTATCTGGAGGTTTCCTATTCCCTTTGATTGACTCAGTTATTGTATGATAGTTCATATTCAACATGCTTTCAGGTTTTGCGCGAAACTTAGGAGTTGGATTTTGTGAGTTTTTAATCATAATTTCCTTAAACATGTTGATTTTTGTAATTAATTCTTTATTTTTGATTTTGAAATTGTGTCTAACTTTATTGTATGCGATTGTGCTATTTTTAAGAGTGGAGACGACAGATTCAATATGAGCTTCGTACTTACTCTTGAATTCATCAAAAGTCTCATTCATCTCTCATTTAGTTCTTTTGCTAAAATACATTCTTTTTCAAGATCCTTGCATTTTTCTTGTAGTTCAGTGCAATTAGTATAAGGCGTGGAATGTTTATCTAAGAAGCATGTGAGAGAGCTAGACACCCCACTAGTAGATTCTACATTGACATTTGCTTTCAACCTATTATTTTCTAAACGTAATTTTGAGTTAACACTTTTCAACTTATTAATTCTACGTTTAGCCGCCTCGAGTACATACAATGTAGAAATAGAGTTACATACAAGAAGAGAACTTGATTTTCTTACAGTGCTCTTGGATGAGACAAGATTGAAACATAGAGTTTCTTTGACTTCTTCGTGTGTTTACTCATCCATAATTGAGATTTCATCTTCCTTTTTCCGTGATGTGGTTGTCATGTCTTTCTCCAATAGCAAGTCTCCATTTGATTTTTCACTTGGATCCATGAGAAATTGTTCAGACTCGTCATCTGCAGAAAAAGAACTATCAGTAGACTCAAGAGATTTTCATATATCATAGGCAGTGAAACTTGTAGATGAGTTTAAAAATTTCTTGACCAAGCCCACAAAACGGACTGTTCATAGCTTTGACGTTTATATGACAATCATGCTTAGTTAAGTTATTTGAGAGCTTGATACAAGTTATGTTTCACACTTCTTTATCTAATAATATAAGGAATTTCCTCATTGGTGTTCTCCATTTATTATAGTTCAATCATGTAAATAGAGGTGGTGCTAACGAATTTTTTGTGTACAATTTTTCATCCCCGCTAGTCGATTCGAGATCAGGGTTGACCATTATTCCCGGTGGTGAACCGTTTTGGAATAACCTGCCTCTGATACCACTTGTTGCATCTAGTGGCCAACCTTGAGGGGGGAGGTGAATAAAGTTTTAAGACTTAAGATTGATTCTCCTTCGAGACGATTCCTCCGTTGAGCGGTGCGTGACCGGTGCTAACGATCTTCGTTCGGTTGCAACCGATCAACTCTTGGTCGTTGTAATCCTTTGCTCGTCGGAGATATTCGTGTGCGGACGGGAGGAAGACGACTTTCTCTTCCTTCGACGGAGACGGTGGAACGGTGCTCAGAGGCGCCACAAGAAACCTAGAATGAAGTTCTGTCTCTCTTGATTCGTACAAGGAACGAAAAAGCGAAACTCTTTTATACATCTTTGAAAAACAGGCTACCGCCGACGGTAAGACTATCGCCCAGCGGTAGATCGTTGCGCGTCGATCTGACAGCTGTTACGCGAATTTGGAAAAATATTTGAAAAAGATATTTTCCGCTTTTTTGTGTTAGGACGGCGCGATACCCATCTATCGCCTGGCTGTAGCTCAATCTTCTAGACGAAGCCACTCAACAATCGTTGAGAGTGCTAGCGCCACGCGGTAGGAAGCTACCGCTGCGCGGTAGGTCACTGAACGCATGTCCAGAATAAATCCCGAGGCTAGCGCTGGCGGTAGCTCTAGCGCTACGCGGTAGGTTCCCAAGCGCCCATTCAATTAAATCTAGGCTAGCGTGCAGTGGTAGCGTTAGCGCGCGACGGTAGGTCACAGAGTTGACTTCTTCAATTCTTTTGAACCTGTAAACCTGCACACTACACCAAACACAAGTGTGATCAAATATAACATGAGATTTGATATTGTCAAACTAAAGAGATGTGAACCGTAGGCTCCAACATCATCCTCCCCAGTGCAAACCCTTTATCCAGCCCGGTCCTCTTGGTCGGGAAGAAGGACAACAACTGACGCTTCTGCGTGGACTATCAGGAGCTCAAAAAGCCACAGTCCCAGACAAGTATCCGATCCCAGTGATCCAGGAGCTTTTGGACGAGTTCCACGACGCCACCGTTTTCACCAAGCTGGACCTCCGTGCGGGTTACCATCAGATTCGCATTCAGCCAGCCAACGTCGCCAAGACGGCCTTCCGGACCCACAATGACCAGTACGAGTTCTTGGTTATGCCATTCGTCCTGACCAACGCGTCGACCACCTTCCAGGACACGATGGACATCTTTTGGCCGGTACTTCGCCATCATGTACTTGTTTTTTAAAATAACATCTTGGTCTATAGTTCTTCTTGGCAGGAGCATCTACATCACGTCCGTCAAACATTGGCTACTCTCTGACACCACCACCTCAAGCTCCACCCAACGGAGTGCTCTTTTGGGGTTCCGAAGGTGTGTTACTTAGGGCACACCATTTCTACTGCAGGAGTCGCGATGTCGATGGACAACGACAAGATCGAGGCGATTCTCCAGTGGCCAACCCCATCATCTCTTCGAGATGTTCGCGGGTTCCTGGGCCTCCCCTCATTCAGCTCTTGAAGAAGTCAGTCGAGGGCTCCTTCAAGTGGTCGGCAGCGACATCCGCCGCCTTCGTCGCTCTTCAGCAAGCTTTGGTTCTTGCCCCGGTGTTAGCGATGTCGGACTTCTCCCAGCCCTTCTTCGTGGAATGTGATGCGTCCGACGTGGGCGTGGGGGCCGTACTCATGCAAGGAGGCCGCTCGGTGGCCTATTTTAGCCGTGCATTCTCGGATATCATCCGCAACCGATCAACGTACGAGAACGTGCTCATGGGCCTCGTCCTCGCAGTGCAGCACTGGCGGCTCTACCTCCTGAGATGACGATTCGTGGCCCGCACTGACCACCACAGCCTCCGCTACCCCCTGCAGCAGAAGATTGCTATGCCCGCCCAGCAGGTGTGGGTGGCCAAGCTACTGAGCTATGACTTCAACATCGAATTCCGGCCCGGGAGGGAGAACCGCGCAGCCGACGCTCTCTCGCGCAGCCCCATACTTGCAGCCATCTCTCGACCGGTCTGGGAGGATGTAGACGCCCTCCAACAAGAAGTGGAAGCGGACCTGACACTCAACGGTATCCGGACAATAATCCTTGCAAACGCCTCCGCCCACCCACCTTACTCCTTGGTGGACGACCGCCTACTCTTCAAGGGCCGCCTTGTACTTGCCCCATCCTCCCCCAGCATTCCCTGGCTATTAGCAGAGTTTCATGCCTCCCCGACAGGGGACACGCAGGTGCTTACCGGACGTACCAACGGCCGGCAGCCTCGCTCTATTGGTCTCACATGTTTCGCCGAGTCAAAGCCTTCGTGGCTGCCTGCCTCGTCTACCAGAAGGCCAAGTATGAAGCCGTTTTTCCGGGTGGTCTACTTTAGCCCCTTTCGATCCCCGACCGTGTATGGGACGACATCACCATGGACTTCATCACAAGGCTGCCCCGCTCCCAGGGGTACGACTGCATTCTGATCATAATGGACCGGCTCTCGAAGTATGCACATTTCATTCCCCTCCTTCATCCTAACACTGCAGCCACAGTCGTCGACAGCTTCATCCAGGGGGTTGCGCGCCTTCATGAGTTTCCCCGGTCGATCGTAAGCGACCGGGACCCTCTCTTCCTGAGTACCTTCTGGACGACACTGTTCCACTTGCAAGGCACCCGACTACGCATGAGTATAACATATCATCCCCAAACCGATGACCAATTAGAGGTCCTCAACCGATGCTTAGAGACTTACCTCCGCTGCTTCGTGGGGGAGCAACCGCGCAGTTGGGCCAAGTGGATCGGGTGGGCCGAGTACTCGTACAACACGACCCACCATCAGGCGGCCGACACTACTTTGTTTGAGGTTGTTTCCAGCCGACCTCCCCTGTCCATCGTCCGCCACCTTCCAGGGGAATGACAGGTTGAAAGCCTGGCCACCGCTCTGCATGACAGGGACACTATTCTGGATCATCTAAAGCACCACCTCCAACGGGCCCAACAGAAGATGGTTTCCTTTGCCAACAGGAAACGTCGGGACCTCTCCTTCGAAGTAGGAGAGAAGATCTTCGTGAAGCTCCACCACTACCGTCAGCTTTCGGTGGCCCGCCGACCGTGCCCAAAATTGACCCCCCGATTCTTCGGGCCATTTGAGGCCCTCGCCCGCATCGGGGCGGTCGCTTATCTCCTACGCCTCCCAAGCGGGAGCCGCATTCACTCGGTCTTCCATGTCTCGCAGCTTCGACGAGTGGTGCGCGAGCACGCCACCACGGATCACATCCCGACCGATCTTGACCTTTTCGGAGCGATGCCTTACTACCCCGCCTCGATCCTCGATCACCAATGCCGCACTCCGTGGGACCATACATCAGAGGAGGTTCTTGTGGCTTAGACCGGTCGCCCCGACTCAGACGCGACGTGGCTTCCCCGGGATGACTTCCACCTCCAGTTTGCCGATTACAGCCTTGAGAACAAGACACATTTTCCAGATGACGGCATTGTTACAGATCTGCATGAGGATGAGCCCAAATGACAAGCCTACACGCGCCTGACGAGAATATCACATGGGCTCACCGAGATCATGGAGAATATTTAACGTTTATTCTATTCTATGTTTTAACATTTATTATATTCTATATTTGGATGTCGCAATTTTAGTATTTCCCGTTTTCCTTTTGTATTGCTTTTCTTTTGTATTCGCTCCTCGTCTCTATAAGAGGGCGCCCGGACATTGTAAATATCATGTTGGATGAATGTATGTTTCTTTTCTCTTCTAAATTTCTGACCCTAACCTCTCTCTCTCTCTCACGGTCTCAACTCAGCAACCCACCTTCCTCGTCCACCGAGCCCCACCCACAACATGATCCTTCTCTAATAGTCTGCATACAAAACTACTACAAACCACATGATTTATCATTTTTCGAAGGAAAAATCAATTAGTGATTGTTACAAAAGAATTTAAACTTATAACTAATTGATGCTCATGAAAAATGATTCAAATCCAGAACATGTGTAAATATCAAGTGGAATGAATTGAATCTAAAAAACTTTTAACTGAGCATTTTAGAGGACACCATCAATCAAAATTTTCAAGACTTAAAATCACAAAGTAGTAGACATCACAATATGAAATGACAAATTATTTTCCTCTCTCAAAGTTATGTTTTGTATGCAATGGATAAACAAATAACTATTTAATGCATAAAATAATTAGAGGATTAAAAACAACCTGGGGTGTGTGTGGATGACCTTCATTCCTTTGGCTCTTGCAATCAATTTTCCTTAAAGATGATTTGAGAGAATTTTCTGATAAAATAATATACAAATCAACACAAGTATCGCACAAACAAAACCGTTAAGTAAACGCTAGCTGCATCTATAAAATAACATTTTTCATAAATATAAAAAAGTAAGGTGGTGTGATGGTGAAAAATGCTCGTAAAGTATGCTCCAATCACTACTCCATTAGGGGTTGGTCCTATGGCTGGTGGCAGTGTTCTTGCCCTGCAGGTGGAGAAGTGAGCGCTCCCAAATGTGTGGTGACACCATAGAGTGTCTCTTCTATTCATGCGGATCTCACCTTCTATGGAATCTAGAATCCAAAACCTCCTAACTTGGGTGACTGGCTCCCTGCCAAAACTGTTGCTGCTGCTCTTCCTATTGTTGCCCCTGCTCTTGCACTCCCTGCTTCCCTTGTTCTCCCTCGGCCTGTGGTGCCGTAAGCATCTCATGAACATATCTTCTTCCTATACAATATAAATAAGTGGCGGCAGATCTTGATCGTCACAAGACTTGGGTAGCTCATTGGCACCATCATGTTCTCCAAGGTGAGCTGTTGAAGGAAGTTCAAAATCTCTAGACCCTGTGCTAACCTTGTGACATATGGTCCAAGTCATATCATTTTGGTATGAGTGGTCTCACCCGATGCGAGAAGAATTTGTCGAGTTCTACGTCAAGATGAGGGTGCACCCTATGATGCATGAAAGAATAGATCAGATCACTTCACTACACCTCGGCCGCAGAGTGAGTGTGCTAGGAGGCAGTGTATGTACTTCAATACAGGATTGAGAGTGGTGGACTTCTTGGATTTCATATTAACTGATTTGTGTAATAACTTCGACATTATTTTAACATAATGACTGCTAATTATCACATTAATGAATACTGTTAGAAAAGCCCATTTAAGGGCCCATGTTGTTTCTTCTTTTTTCTCTTCTTGTATTAGTCCCACATCATGTATTAGGATTTCTCCCTTCCTTCTTCTCCTATATAAGTGTGTGTATACTTGTAACTATTACTTGAATGAATATATACAAGGTTTTCGGCCTATTTCTACATGGTATCAGAGCCAGGTTCGAACTGAGCGGCCTGCCCTTTTTGAACCCGCGCGGTCTATCTTCTGTCCGCTACCTGCGCGGCCTCCTGCGGCCTGTCTCTTCTGTCCGCTCCGCTCCTCCTCCACTCCCTCTCTCTCCCGTGGATCCACCCCCCCTCCGTCCTTTTTATAACCTCTCTTCTCTCCCGTGGGACCCACTTCTCTCTGCGGCTTCTAGCCGCCCGGTCTTTATATCCTCTAGCCGCTCGAGTTCCTACTCGCGGCCTCTCTCCTCTAGCCGCTCGAGTTCCTACTCGCGGCGTCTCTCCTCCAAACCGCTCTACCTCTCACGGCCTGTTCTCCTGCGCTGCGGCTTGCCTACGGCTTGTTCTCCACCCTACCTTCTACCCGCTCGCACCGGACTCCCTTACTCGCTGCGGCCTACTCCGATTCGCTGCGGCCTGCCCCTCCAGCTCTCGCTCGCTGCGGCCTCTTTCTGCTCTCTTCTGCGGGTTCTTGATGGTCGCTGCGATCTCTTCTCTCTCCGCTCGAGTCTCTCTCCTCGCGGGGTTCTTCTCCTCAGTTCTCTGGTCCGCCTGACCGTGCGGGTTGTTCCTCTCTCACCTGCATCTTGGTCGCGGTTTCCTCCGGCTCTTCCCCTCTCTGTCCGCGCGGCCTGTCTCTACCCGCTGCGGACTTCTCTGTTCTCGGCCTGTCTCTGCTCGCTGCGGCCTGTCTCTGTCCGTGCGGCCTCTCTCTGTTTGTGTGGCCTCTCTCTGCCGCTGCGGTCTGCCCTACTCGCCTCGACCGGCTCCAGTCCGCCGCGGTCTGTTCCTGCTCGCCGCCGACCTCCCCTCTGCTAGTCGCCGGCCTTCTCTCTGCTAGCCGCCCGGCCTCGTCTCTGCTAGCCGCCTGGTATTTTCTTCTGCTCACCGCATGGCGCCTGCTGCTTCAGCAGTCACCTCTGTTGTGTCCTTCTCTACGGAGGGTATCACTTGGACCGACGGGAAGGTCGTTGGAATTCTGTTGTTGGCACATTGGGCACTTTGCGATGAATTCATGCACTTGACGGTGGAGACCCTTCCATTAAAACTCGATGCAAATGCAACATAGTGTTTTGTGGATGCCTTCGTGGCCCCGATTGTGGGTGTCTGCTAGAATTAGGTAGATGGAGTGAATTGAGGGGTCCAAGTGCACTCGACCGCGGAAGAAGATGATCCTTTCTTGCGTGGTCCATGCCAGCGGCAGAAGGCCTTCGTCAACGTAGTGGAGCATTTCCACGAGGGTGGGGGAGTGAGAAATTTCCTGGTGGATGGTCTCCAAAATGTCAGTCGTTGGATTGGAGATGGCACAGATGATCGCTTCTGTGTCGGAGTGTCGTCGCGAAAGAGCGTTTGAGACCCAGTTCAAGACGCCGACTTTATATTCCATGCGGAAATTGGAGTCCAGTAGCTTGCTCATCCAGCGTTGTCGAGTCACCGTGGTAAGACATTCCAAGAGGTATTTCCAGCTATAATGATTTGTGCGCAGGACGAAGTATCACCCCCATAGATAGGACCGCCAATGTTGGACAGCCTTGGCGTGCGGAATCAACTCTTGCTCATAAGCGGGTAGCTTGCGATGTTGGTGGGCGGGTCCGCCTACTGAAATAGGCGAGCGGGTGTCCATATTGTAGAACCACGCCACAACCCGCCCTGGGGCGAGGCGTCACATTTAACCTGAAATTCTTTGCTGAAGTTGGGTAGTTGCAATACCGGGGTGGACACGAGTTCTTATTGAAGTTGGAGGAACACGGTTTGGGTGGTCTCCCCCGCACAAAAGCGTTTCGGCGAAGAAGGATAATGCTGGGCTCGATAATTGAATTATAACTGCATATGAATGCGGCAATAGCCCGCGAGTCTCAGAAAACCGCATAGATTGCGTTGTGATTGAGGCGTCGACCAAGATGCGACTCCGTGGAGCTTCTTGGGATCTGCTGACATACCTTGGGCGTGGATTACGTGTCCCAAATAAGTCACACTGCCCTTGCCAAACAAGCATTTGGGCTCCTTGAGGACGAGTCGATTTCAAATCACGCGAACCTTCATTTAAAGCCCGTCAACATGCGTCAACACACACACCACATACATTGGGTGTCTCCCTTCATATTTATGAAACCTAAATCTCCAAATCATATGTTAACCTATTTCATTTATTGTTTTCCTTATGATTCTCCAATCATTTTTTGCGATATTTTATTTCCTCTACGGTTATAGTTATTTTGAAATTAAAACATGTACCGAATATCACCTTTAGGGGGGAGATCAAATTTAGGGGGAGCTATCATTAGTAAAAGTTTATCACCTATTCTAAAATGATTATCATATATTATTTCCTGACCTACTTCTTAAATGATTATTATTTACACTTGACTACGAATATAAATTTATTTGTTCTTTAGTTATCAATCTTGGGATTTGTTATTATCAATAAGTTGGAATTTGTTGGAATATGGTTTGCACACCATGTTTGACACTCCCTTGGTTTGAGAATAACAAATCCCGACATGTATTTGATCCATCTTGTATTTGTTTTTGTCGCGTGCAACTTTAGGAAATACCAGTGATACAAGACATACATGCTACAACAAGACTCAAGCTAAAATGATAAATCCAAAGTGGTGGAGTGTGAAGAAAACCGATCCAAACCACCCTGAACCGACCCAACCAAACCAAATTTTGAACCAAACTGACCGGTTTGGTTTTGTTTTGGTTTAAAGGGACTGAAACCAAACTGGTTCAATTCAATTTCAATTTATACCTTTGGTAAGTTGATGAAACCAAACCGTGGGTCGGACTAAACTTCTGAACTATCCTTCTTGAATAGCAGTGTGTATTTATACTGGCCTTATTAGAAATTCAATCAAGTTTCAGTCTGTCTTGGTTAAGAACTGATCTTAGAGCATCTGAGTTTATTTTGTAGTGCTGTAATTACTACCTTACATATATCTTGCATTGCTCATTCTAGTATGGTAAAAAGCTATAATCTAATTGCCTGCCAACTAAGTTTAATCGGCAGCTGGAAATCTTTGAGCTCAACCTAGTTTATCTACAACATAATGCATATAGTACTGGATAGGGAACCTTAACACACAATTTCTGTAGAGTGGCAATGTGCATGTCGGAAAACTGAACCGAATCGATTAGTTTTGATTTGGTTTCGATTTGGGGTGTATAAAAGTTGTGGTTATTCGGTTAGATTTTGATTTCACCTAAAACTGAATCGAGCTGTTTACATGCCTAATCCAAAACCAAAATTCAAGGCTACTGGCGGTGATACTCTCTCTCGCCCGACGATAACACTTGATGTACAATTACTGGCTGTCATGGTTTGTTATGGGCTTTGAAGGGAAAAGGGAGCTACGAAATTCAAGTTTTATTACTGCCATACAATATCACCTACTGCCATGCGATAGCTACAATCTCCATATGGAAGTCCCGCCGTCTGAATATCGCGCCACGCTTGCTCAAGCATAAATAAGTAATTCAGCTGTTTGATTATCGTCTGCGATATCTTCCTACCGTATGGCGATAGCTCCAACTTTCGTATGGAAGGCTCTGTTGTCTGTCTATTGCGCCGCGCTAGCTCAAGACAAAGATGGAATCCTCCGCTGTTCAACTATTGCTGACAGTACCTTACTACCGCGTCGCATTAACTCCCAAAAGAGCTATAAATGCATTGTATTCTTTCTTCACCACTTCTCATTCCAGCACTAATATACTCTGAGGAGAGGATATCCCAGAGACCTCCAAAGCCTCCTACGACTCCTAAGCCTCCACACTCATCGATACGAAGGGAGATCAACGGGTTTCATTGATATTCAAGAGAAGGGTACGCGCTCTACAACAATTATCTTGAGAGCCTCTTCCATGTCTTCCTCCGACATCTTTTCTATAAGGAGTTTTATCGTAGGCTATTTGTATCTCTTCTATTTTTGTATTTTGACTTCCTGATCTCTTATCTTCTGTAGAGTGGAATTCGCCTCGCGTGTTGTTGAAGCCGGGAAAATCTCTTCTCCAAAATTCGGATCAAGACAGTCTAAGGTTACCAGTTCTGCGATCAAGCTTGACAGCTAATGAGTTAGGACTCAGAAACAGACAAACAACAAAAAATACCTCAGGTGCTGCGGCAGGGAGGTCCCACCACGTATCCGAATGCTTAAAAGAAGCTTCCCCTCACAACCAAAGATGATCGAGCAGGGTACGAGGTAGATTCTAGCCAACGACTAAGTCAAGACGACGACTAAGATGGATAGTAGCTAGCTCGCGACCTTGTCTCTCTGAAGAAAGAATCCAAAGGCTCAGCTCGAAGTATAGGAAATGAGGTGGTCGAGATCTTTTACGAGATTCCGAAGTCTATCTCCTCGTACCCCTGAGGTCCTATTTATAGGCAAATCCAAAGGGAGGGGGTATCTTATTTATAGCCCCATCCCTGACGACTAGGAGACTTCTTAGAGGAGCTCGCTCGACTGGGCGAGAAACCGCCCTAGTCGCCTAACTGATGAGTATGCGAGGGGAGCTCGCAATACTTGTTCAGGCCTTCTGTTGTCTTACACGTTGACTTTGACTTCTGTCTTGACTTGTTGATTTTGACTCTTGCTGACCTGGCTCTGGAGGGGTCCACTGTTACGGAGTTGCACGACGACGAGCCACCTTGGAAAGTTTACACGCGCCGGACGCGTATGGCGGATGGGCCCACAATTCTCGCGGCGAATAATTAATTAATTTGTTACCGTATTTGCTTATGACGTTAATTTATTGCTTTGTTTGCGTGTGCCAATTTAAGCATTTCTGTACTTCCTATTTTAGAATATTTCCCTTTTATGTTCGCTCCTCGTTACTATAAGAGGACGCGTAAACCTTGTATTGTTTGCATCTTGGAATGAAATTGTGTTTTCTCTCTCCTCCTCTCTAACCCTAATTCTCTCTGTTTCTCTCTCTTCCTCTCCCGCACTTCCTCAGATCGACCGGAGCCATCTCCTCCCCGGGATCGTACCAAACTGGTCCGACCTACCCCTTCCGCCCGCAAATAGCCGCCGGAGAACCTGTGCCCTAGCCGTCGTCCGCTCCAGCCACCGCCCGTCTTCCGCCCGACTCACGCGTCGTCCGCCCTGACCGTATCCCGCACCGCGCTCCAGGCGACATCCCGCACCGCCGACCCTCCCTCTGCGGCTCCAGCTCTCCTCCCTCTGCCACTGCTAGAGAACCCGGGGCGCCCTGCCGCGCCACCGCTGCCATGGCCCCAAACACTCGTTCCACCGCCGAGGCTCCATCGGAGGACGCCCACGAGGCCCTCCTTCGCCGTGTCAGCACACAGGAGTCCATTGTGGCCTCCTTGCAGACCTCCCTGCTCGCCATACACGCCAAGCTCGATGCATTACAGCCATCAGCTGCCCCCTCCGCCAGTGGCTCCACGCAACCAGCCGCGAGCACGTCCATCTTAAGGGTGACACCTCCAAGGCACATTGGGGGCGCTTCTTCCCTTGGGATTTTCGGCCACCAACCCTTACCTTGGATCTTCCAACCTTCGCCAGGGTTTATCCGATTGGGTGGATTGCCAAGGCGGAACAATACTTCGATCTCCACCACACCCCCGAGAAGGACAAGGTCTCTACCGCCGTCGTGGGACTCGACGGCTCCGCCATACCAATTCGTGCATCTCATGGCCGGAAATCAAGCAGGAAATGATTCACCGCTACGACACCCGTTATTCCGGCTCCGCCATCGAAAGATTATGCGGGGTGCGGCAATCCGGTATGATGGAGGACTACATCGATGAGTTCTTGGCCGTTGTCACTCATGTTCCGGGCCTACCAACGGACCATTATATTGACTTCTTCATGCAGGACCTTCGCCCCAACATACGGTCCCCGCTCCGTACCCACCACCCCCGGACAGTTTCTAAGGCCCTCGTCATGGCCCGTCTTGTGGACGCGGATTTGTCTCCTCGGCCACCACCGATTTCCGGTGGGCTACCGCCAGGCGGCTGGGCTTGGAGAACCACTACTCCAGAAACCGAAGGTCCTCGCCCCCCGCCGGCCGCCCGGCCAGGGCGCCCGACCCCACCACAACGAATCTTCAACCGCGAGTTCGATGATCTCCGCCGCAAGGGGCTCTGTTTCCGCTGCCGCCAGCCCTACTCCCCGAACCACTTTTGCGTGGTCAAGGAGTTCCATGCCATCATCGGCGACTTCGAGCCAGAGATCACTTTAGCAGATTTTGAAGACCTCGAGATCACTGCCGAGGACACCACCAAGGGCGCCGCTGACGCAGACCTTCACCACTTGGAGCTTCCTTGTTTTTCCGTGGGCAGCATTTCTGGCCCCCAAACCATGAAGTTGGCAGGTTTGGCGACCGCCACATAGTCATCATGGTGGACAGCGGAGCGAGCCATAATTTTCTTTCATCTCATCTGGTCTAGCAACTACGTCTTCTGACAGAACCTTCTCCAGATTTCACGGTTTGTCTGGGCGATGGTCGTCGCCGCTCGATCCAGGGCCGCTGTCCGGCCGTTTCGCTCTCAGTGGGGCCCTACTCAATGACGGCGGACTTCTACGTCTTCGGCCTTGGCGGGATCAACGCCAATTTGGGAGTAGCGTGCCTCTGCACGCTTGACGACGTGCGAGTCAACTGGAGCTCTATGACGATGCGGTTCCTCCAGGACGATCGGGAGTGCTGCCTTGTGGGAGACGCCGCTCTTCTTCACTCCCCTGTCTCCGCCCACGCAATTCAGCGGACTGCGGACGTCGATTTTTCGGCCCTGCTGTGTCCCATCTCGGACGCCGCTGCACCAATCTCAGCTCTGCCTTCGGACCTTCAGGCCCTCCTGTTAGAATTTGCAGACATCTTTGCTCCACCAACCGAGCTGCCACCAGCTCGGCCGCCCGATCATGCCATACCTCTTCAGCCTGGCGTGACGGCATTCTCGGTCCGTCCATACCGCTACGGGCACGCACAAAAATACGAGATCGAAAGACTGGTTCGCGACATGTTGATGGGGGGCCTCATCCGCCCCAGTGCCAGCCCCTTCTCAAGCCCGGTCCTGTTGGTCCGCAAAAAAGACGTCAGTTTGCATTTCTGCGTAGACTATAGATAGCTCAATAAAACCACCGTTCGAGACAAGTACCCGATTCCGGTGATTTAGGAGCTTTTGGATGAGCTCCATGGCGCGACCGTCTTCACCAAGCCGGACCTCTGTGCCGGCTACCACCAGATTCGCGTTCGGTCGGCCGATGTATCCAAGACGGCCTTCCAGACCCATGACGACCGCTATGAGTTTCCGGTTATGCCTTTCGGCCTGACCAACGCACCGGCCACCTTTCAGGCCACAATGAACGATATATTTCGCCCGGTTCTTCGTCAGCACGTTCTCGTTTTTTTTGATGTCATACTGGTCTACAGTTCTTCTTGACAGGAGCATCTCCAGCGCGTATGACAGACATTGGAAACTCTACAACGTCACCACCTCAAACTCCACCCAACGAAGTGTTTCTTTGGGGTTTTCGAGGTGTGCTACTTGGGACACACCATCTCGGCAACATGAGTCGCCATGGATAGCGACAAAATCGAGGCGGTCCTCCAGTGGCCTACACCATCATCACTCCGCGATGTCCGTAAATTCTTGGGACTAACAGGGTACTACCGCCGGTTCATTCAGGGGTACGACACGCTGGCCCGACCCCTCACCCAACTTCTGAAAAAGTTGGCTGAAGGGCCCTTCGTGTGGTCGGCCGCGGCTTCCGCCACTTTTACCGCGCTACAACATGCCTTAGTTCGAGCTCCGGTGTTGTCTATGCTGGATTTTTCACCGCCCTTCCTCGTAGAATGCGACGCGTCAGGTGTCGGTGTTGGAGCCGTTTTGATGCAGGATGGTCGCCCGGTGGCCTATTTCAGCCGCTCTTTTTCAGACACAATCCGCAGTCGTTCGGCTTATGAGAACGAACTCATGGGCCTCGTCCTCATTGTGCAACATTGGAGACCTTACTTCCTGGGCCGGCGGTTCGTGGTCCGCACCGACCACCACAGCCTTCTCTACCTCCTACAACAGAAGATCGCTACACCCGCTCAACAAGTATAGATGGCCAAGCTCCTCGGCTATGACTTCAACATCGAGTTCCGGCCGGGGAAGTCCAATTGCGCGGCCGATGCCCTCTCGCGCAACCCCATCCTCGCAACCATTTCCCGACCGGTGTGGGATGCTTCGGATACCCTCCAACGGGAAGTAGAAACCGACCCAGCGCTCAACAAGATACAGATAACACTTCTCGCGGATGCCACAAGCCACCCACCATACTCCTTGGTTGACCGCTGCGTACTCGATAAGGGCCGCCTCGTACTCTCCCCCTCCTCCCCGAGTATTCCTCTGTTGTTGAACGAGTTCCATGCTTCACCTACGGGGGGAATGCCAGAGCTTACTAGACGTACCGACGGCTGGCCACCTCCCTCTATTGGCCTCATATATTTCGACAGGTCCTTTGTGGCTCCTGCCTCACCTGCCAGAAAGCCAAGTACGAGACCATGTTTCCCGGTGGCCTGCTTCAGCCCCTTCCGATTCCAGATCGTATTTGGGATGACGTCGCCATGAATTTCATAATACGGCTACCCCGATCTTAGGGGTACAACAACATCCTGGTGGTAGTGGACCGGCTGACGAAGTATGCTCATTTTCTTCCCCTGCGACATCCATACACGGCGGACACAGTCGTCGACAGTTTCGTCCAGGGGGTCGTACGCCTCCATGGGTTTCCTCGGTCGATCGTCAGCGATCGCAACCCGCTCTTCCTTTGTACGTTCTGGACCACGCTGTTCCGCTTACAAGACACCTGTCTGCGCATGAGCACAACCTACCACCCGCAGACAGATGGCCAATCAGAGGTCCTCAACCGGTGTTTGAAGACGTACCTCCGCTGCTTCGTGGGAGAGCACCCTCGCAGTTGGGCCAAGTGACTCGGGTGGGCCGAATACTCATACAATACCGCCTACCATTAGGTGGCCGACACCACCCCATTCGATGCCGTTTACGGCCGCCCGCCTTCGTCGATCATCCGCCACCTTCCAGGGGAATGCCAGGTGGAGAGCTTGGCCACCGCTCTCCGTGACAGAGATACCATCCTGGATCATTTGAAACACCACTTACGGTGGGCCCAACAGAAGATGATCTCCTTCGCCAACAAGAAACACCGAGACCTCTCTTTTGAGGTTGGCGAGAGGGTGTTCGTCAAACTTCACCCCTACCGACAGCTTTCGTTGGTCGGCCGGCCCTGCCCGAAACTGGCTCCTCGTTTCTTCGGGCCTTTCGAGGTCCTCACCCGCATAGGGGCGGTTGCCTACCGTCTTCGCCTTCCAGCCGGGAGCCGCATTCATCCGATCTTCCATGTCTCACAGCTACGTCGCGTTGTGGGCAACCACACTCCCATAGATCACATTCCGGCCGACGTCAACCTCACAGGGGAGGTACCCTACTACCCCGCCTCCGTCCTCGATCAGAGATGTCGCATCCCAAGAGACTGCACATCGGAGGAAGTCCTTTTGTCCTGGACCGGCCGACCAGACTCGGACGCAACGTGGTTGCCCCAGGATGATTTCCTTCGCTAGTTTTTTTATTTCTGCCTTGAGGACATGACACATTTCCCAGATGGCGACATTGTTACGGAGTTGCACAACGACGAGCCACCTTGGAAAGTTTACACGCGCCAGACGCGTATAGCGGATGGGCCCACAATTCCCGCGGCGAATAATTAATTAATTTGTTACCGTATTTGCTTATGACGTTAATTTGTTGCTTTGTTTGCGCGTGTCAATTTAAGTATTTTCGTACTTCCTATTTTAGAATATCTCCCTTTTATGCTCGCTCCTCGTCACTATAAGAGGACGCGTAAGCCTTGTATTGTTTGCATCCTGGAATGAAATTGTGTTTTCCCTTTCCTCCTCTCTAACCCTAATTCTCTCTTTCTCTCTCTCTCTCTCTCTACCTCCCTTTCCTCTCCCGCTCTCCCTCAGACCGACCGGAGCCATCTCCTCCCCGGGATCGTACCATCCACCCTCGACGAATATGAGTTGTACACGTGCGACTAGATCGAGGTACAAGTCTTGGGAAGAAAATTCGCCTCTAGTATGGCGACTAGATCTAGGATGGTATGTCTATGGGTGCAAGGCTGATCTAGGGTTGGATCAACTAAGGACAACCGGTTTTTAGGAAGAAGACTCGGTATACAAAACCAAGCGATTATTTGTCATCGTCTTATCTTAGTGTCGCCATTAAGATCAATCATTTTGTATCTATGAAGAACTTCATGATTTTCTTTTCTTTGATTGTACAAGTTTAATATCATTATTTCTGCTGCATTTTTAATTTCTTATATATATATATATATTAACTTATTTTGATTAAAAAATTATATGTTTTAATCAATCCTAATTCACCTCTCTCTAAAGAAGCCTAATGATCCAATTATGTTTAAATCCATCTCCTTGACATAATAATACATAGATATTATATGCTAAGTAGGGGTAAAATGATGAGAATAAGTGTCCTCTATATGTTATCAGATGTATACATGGATGGCTTGCTCGTGAAGAGCAGGGGTCACTTCCAGCTCCTACATGATCTCAATGAAATTGTTTCCACCCTACAAAAGTACAAAATGAAATTTAACCTAGCAAAGTGCATTTTCAGGGCTACTATAGGAAAGTTCTTGAGCCACCTTTTAACATCTAATGGGGCAGACTGGTAGAATCACCGGGCTAAGTCGCTTCTTGTCGATGTCCGTGGAAAATGTTCACCTTTCTTCAAAATTCTAAGGGCCAGTAAGAAGTTTGATTGGAATGAATGTTGCGACGAGATGTTTTTAAAACTGTAGAGGCAGTTATCATGAACATTTTTGCTCCAGAGATCGTCTAAAGGGTTGGCACTATTCCTAGTTCTCGGGGTAGGGGCTGAAGCTCTGAGTTCGGTTCTAGTACGAGAAGAGGGCAAGAAGCATGTACCGGTCTACTATGTTTACTGGATGCTGAAGGATGCAGACTAAATACCCCATTCTAGGCAAATAAGCGTACTCACATCATTTCAGCTAAAATCACCGACCGTACGTTCAGGCTCATACAATAAGGTCGAGATAGATTCCATGCGGGGGATTTTGGAAGTAGTAAAACATTTAGAAAGACTTGTGAAGTGATCGGTCGAGCCGGGGGAGTTTGACTAATTACTTATTGTACTATGGGATTTATGCACCATATCATATACAAAAACACGGGTGACCCCTTTCAGGCACTCACACAGATAAAAAACCTTATTACATGTTGACTTCGAAGTCAGAAGCTTGCATGTGGTAGCCATACATGATAAGAGCATCAAATAGCAGGTGGAGAATGAGGAGGACCAGCAGGCGTCCCTCAACATCGTAGAGGAACTCCGAGATATAGCCACCATTAGACATAGTGAAATTGAGAGAAGAATGTCCTGATATTTTGATATGCATGTGCAAATCAAACAATTTCGGGAAGGGGATCCGGTCTTGAAGAAGTTCGACACGATGGAGAGGTCGACCCTTGTGGAAAAATGCAATCCCTATTAAACCGATCATGTCATGGTGCAGGAGGCCCTGAGAAACGACAGTTATTCTCTCTCATCCTGCGACGACATCGAAGTCACCAATAGTTGGAGCAAAGACAACCTCAAATGATATACCCTTGAATCCAACAATTCTAGGAGCAGATGAGGCCATATTGCCAATAGTTGGAGCAAAGACAACCTCAAATTATATTACCCTTGAATCCAAACAATTCTAAGAGCAGATGAGGCCATATTGATTACACATTCCAAACCCCCTGTATGTTGCAGAGTCCTTTTTACCCCCTGTATGTTGCAAAGTCCTTTTTACCCCCTGTATGTCTCAAAGTCCTTTTTACCACCTGTATGACTCAAAGTCCTTTTTACCCCCTGTATGTTGCAAAGTCCTTTTTACCCCTTGTATGTTGCAAAGTCCTTTTTACCCCATGTATGTTGCAAAGTCCGTTTTACCCCATGTATGTTGCAAAGTCCGTTTTACCCCCTGTATGTTGCAAAGTCCTTTTTACTTCATGTATGTTGCGAGTCCTTTTTACCCCCTGTATGTTGCGAAGTCCTTTTTACTATGTTGCAAAATACTTTTTACCCTCTGTATGTTGCAAAGTTATTTTTATCCCTGTATGTTGCAAAGTCAATTTTTATGATAATCTTTTGAATTATTTTCCTCTCAATAATAATGCCTCGACAACATGGTCGACGTGCTCGCCTCATCACATTGTTAACTGAGTGGATCGACACCACTTTTGATGGGCGTAATCCCATCCATCGTATGACTGAACTGAGATTCATCCTCTCTCGTAAGCAATGGTCACCCATCCTTGAGGTGCAAAAGCTTCCCAGTAGGTTTATGACTCGTCGTCACTGCCTCCTAAGGAAACATACCATGTACCGCGATATGCTCTCTCTATCACGACGTTGACCAAGTGCCTCCCCACCGCCTTAAGCACTCGAGCCTAATCACATCTGCCTTACGAATAAACTGAATTTCCTCCTCCCTCATAAGTAATGGTTACCCCATCCCTAAGGTGTGAATGCATTTTCGGCATGTTAACAACGCATTATCGCTTTGTCCTGGGGCGACATACCTTGTACCGTGACAACGCATTAACTGAGTGCCTCACCACCTCCTTAGATGCCCGGTCCTAATCCCATTCGACTTACGACAAATTCCTCCCTTGTGAGCAATGGTTGCACCATCCCTGCAGTATGTACACATTCCCAGCGCCTTAACGACCCGTCATCACAACTTCCTCGGGTGACATAACTTTTCCGCGACATGCTCGCTCTATCGCATTGTTAACAGAGTGCCTCTTCATCCCCTTAGACATCCTGGAATCCCATCCACCTTAGGGTCAGACTGAGGTTCGTTCTCCCTCGTAAGCAATTGTCTCTTTATCCCTAAGGTACGAACTTGTTCCCGGTACCTTAACGACTCGTCATCACAGCCTCTTGGGCGACATTCCTTATATTGCGACATACTTGCTCCCTCACGGTGTTAATCAAACACACCGCCACCGCCTTAGCTGGGGTCTAAATCCATCTGCCTTTAGATTGGATTGTGATTCCTCCCTTGTAAGCAGTGGTTGCCCACCGAAAGGTGCCTCCCATACATTAACACCTCTACTTTCCAGCTTTTAACTCTAGGCGGGGCTTCAATACCTTGGCAATGACCTCTCGCACTTGCTCGTCATGAGTGACCGCCCATTTGGGGCTGTTAATAATTAGTTGTAAATGTCCAAATCTGGACTGTTTTCCTTGTTTACCGTTTTTTCTGAATTTGCCTTTATTGTTTTAGGCCGTTTATTTCTCCTTGATTAGGCATTTGTTTTGCCTTAATTAGGTGTTAAAGTGTCTTAGGCGTTTTCATTGTTTTAGGCGTTAGGAGTTACTTCTGTCTTGAGTTTTTTAGGAGTTAATTCCTTTCAGTTTTATTTTCTTCTCCATCTATATAATGGAGTGTTTACTGAATGCAAAACATCAAAAGAAAATCTGAAGCTTTCTTCCAAATTAATGTGGTGTTTTTAGTTGTTCTCTAACTGGGGCTCCCCGCAAAAATGCGGAGCAGCCGCATCCTATCAATCTTCTCACTACACCGGCGATTGAATTTTGAATTGCAGGAGCCCTGTTTAGAACTCCCGCGCCAGCACTCCCTCCAGCCCAGTCCTTGATTTCCGGAGGGGAAGGTCCTGCGCCTCCTGGGTTTAGCGGCAAAAGAATATTATTCTTTTGCCCCTCCGACAAAAGAATCTTCTCTTTCTCTTTCCCCTTCTCTCACATCAACTATCAGATTTTTGTTGTGGGAAAAAATATTATAATTTTTTTTTTATCAGCTATTCAACTCCAGAGCTTTGTTTAGTTGTATATCATGTATGACTGTTTTCCTTGCAGAAATATTATCCCTTCAATCTCTTGATTATGAAAATGAGGTTGTTGAAGAGTTTGAGAAACTGGAGATGGAGCTCGCAGATGAAATGCCCGAGCCACGGGCACAAAAACCCTCCGAACAAACCATGAAGTCACCCGAATCGTTGAGACAAATGCGGAATCCTGCCGAGCAGATGCAAGCTACAACGAAGGAATCACTGCCGGGGCCAAATCTACCAAAGCTCAACCTAGAAGCTGCTTAGCTAGAGTGATCATTGTTATAAGAACTGCTTGTTCATCTTATTGTATAGTGTTTTGTGGGTATAGACTACACCCTTAAAGTTCTCATAGAATTCCGTTCAAGATAAATGTGTCACTGTGATATGGAAGTGTTATTGAGTATTTACTCTAAGAAAAAATTGTTATTATTTAAAGTTTATGTTTTAATTCAACTTCTCCATTTATCTCGTCATGTAGGGTCTTCATATCTCAACATTTATGGAACTGGCCCCTTACAAAGCTACTGTAATTAACGAACATCACTTTAAAAGCACTCGTCCAGTGTAATCTCGTCTTGTACTAAGGTCTCTATCTACTAATGTCGCATAGTAGTTGAAGAGGTTTCAGTCCTTACGTAAGAGCAACAAGCCCTTGTTTGTGCCAAAGTAAGACCGTTCTTGCGGGTTCCTTAATGATGAGTATGTTGATTGCTATAAGAATATAGGCCGCCATGCATGCATAATCGATCCATTTTCCCCAACTTTGCTTCGTTTCTTTTAAGGAACTATAATTTTGATAGAGGGGTGCATCACTTGAAAAAAGGCTATGTTATTAGCAGTCCTATGATAACTATTTGCAGTCCTAA
Source organism: Platanthera guangdongensis (assembly GCA_039583875.1). Classification (NCBI taxonomy): domain Eukaryota; kingdom Viridiplantae; phylum Streptophyta; class Magnoliopsida; order Asparagales; family Orchidaceae; genus Platanthera; species Platanthera guangdongensis. The sequence continues at coordinate 164,563,548 of CM077156.1, forward strand.
AAACATGTAATACGGCGAAAACACTTAAATTTATTGGACTGCAAATATCAATGAACTACGCTTAATCGTTATATGACTGCTTATAACATTGCCCTCAAAAATCATGAGGTTGATAGGACAAATTGTGTTTCATAGAATGTGATGAGTTACACCGCCATTTATAGGAAAATATTTTCCCATGATCTCCACCCAAAGTGGGAGAGATCATGGGGTTGACTAAGTCAAACCCCACCTCCCATGAACTCCCCATGATGAGGGAAGCATGGGTGGTGGGGCCCACTCCCTCTCCCCACTTAGGAAACCACCCCCATTGGGGGGTAACCGCCGGCCGCCGCCGCCGGCGAGGCCATCGCCGGCGAGGCCATCGCCGGCGAGGCCGCCGCCGGCCGGGCGGTGATCGCTGGCCAGGCTGCAGCCCACCGCCGGTAAGGGCCGCCGCCGCGGCTGGCCAGGCAGCGGCCAGGGCGCTGCCGGCCAGGCCGCGGCCAGGGCGCTGCCGGCCAGGCCGCGGCCAGGGCGCTGCCGGCCGGCCCGCTCCCGCCGACCAGCCCACCGCTGGCCAGGCTGCGGCCGGCCAGGTCGCGCCCGCTGGCCTGGCCGCGGGTCCGGCCAGGCCGCCGCCGGCCTGGCCGCGGGTCCGGCCAGGCCGCCGCCGGCCTGGCCGCGGGTCCGGCCAGGCCGCCGCCGGCCTGGCCGCGGGTCCGGCCAGGCCGCCGCCGGCCTGGCCGCGGGTCCGGCCAGGCCGCCGCCGGCCTGGCCGCGGGTCCGGCCAGGCCGCCGCCGGCCAGGCCGCGGGACCGGCCAGGCCGCCGCCGGCCAGGCCGCGGGTCCGGCCAGGCCGCCGCCGGCCAGGCCGCGGGTCCGGCCAGGCCGCCGCCGGCCAGGCCGCGGGTCCGGCCAGGCCGCCGCCGGCCATGTAACGGCCTCCCCAGCCCCACGCTCGCAAGTACGGCCGCCGGCACCCCCAGAACCACGCTCGAAAGGGTTCAGCCTAACCAGATCTGCAGACCATGCACCCCAACCCCTCTCCATCCACATGCGGGTTGTTGAGGCCGGGGATCGAACCCGAGACCTCCTTGATAAGGAGTTTTCAAACCACTCATCTTTAGCTGCAGCTCAGTTGGTGATGAGTGGTTTGAAAACTCCTTATCAAGAAGGTCTCAGGTTTGATCTCCGACCTCAACAAACCGCCTGTAGATGAAGAGGGGTTGAGGTGCATGGTCTGCAGACCTGGTTAGGCTGAACCCTTTCGAGCGTGGTGTTGGGGGTGCCGACGGCCGTCCTTGCGAGCGTGGGATGGGGAGGCCGTTACATGCCAGGTCACGGGTCGGCCAGGCCGCCGCCGGCCTGGCCGCGGGTCCGGCCAGGCCGCGGGTCCGGCCAGGCCGCGGGTCCGGCCAGGCCGCGGGTCCGGCCAGGCCGCGGGTCCGGCCAGGCCGCCGCTGGCTTTGCTGCGGCCGCCGACCTGGCCACGGTCCCGGTCGCCCCTTGGCCGGCCGCCGCCGACGCATGGCTGCCCCACCACCGTCGGCGGCTTACCCACCGTCCGATCATGGTGGGACTCCCGGTATTTATAGAAGTATATAGGCGGTGAAGATGCAAGAAGAAGCCAAAAGGGATTTGCTAATTCAAATAGGTGTCACATATCTCAATTAAGCCAACAATCAAATGTCAAAACAAAAACCAAATGTCAAAGTAAACTCAACCTCAACAACCAAGTGTCAAACCTCAACAACCAAGTGTCAACAAACCATCCAACACAAACCCAACTCAGCCATCACTAACCATATCCAGCATATTAATTCAATACATCAGGCCAACCTACATAACCAGCCCACTCAATTGTAGCAAGCTCGTAAACACAAGGTCAGCCCGCTTAATAATAATATAATCTGAACCAATTGTTATTGACACCCCTAAAAATAAAAGTAAACGGAAAATGTGCAAAAATAAATCTCGAGAAAGAAAAAAAATATTTTACTGCCTTTATCATCATCATCAGGGGAAAATAATTATTTTGTTTTGCGAATTTTGGGTTATCACATGGAATGCCTCTATCTATTTACCAACATGATCTAGGTACTAAGGGTGTTTGGATATCTACCTAAGATGCGATATTGGACATAGAACAATGGCGTGACAACTTATTGAAGTTATGGAGGCGCAAATATCCTCCTCATTCTCCAGTCACCGGAGGTAATCTCCAACGCTCAAACTAGTTTTGTTTGGGATCAAGAAGATGAGTGGTGTCTTCGGGGAAGGTTTGGGCTTCTTTAATGGATCTTTCACACGAGCAGGAATGGAGAGACACTCTCTAGAGGCATTAGCTGTTCAGGCTAGCCATGAATGGGGCTGTCGCCAAAAGGGATGCCGCGTGGACTCCAAGATGGGAGTTCGCTCGACCTTGGGCAGTCACCAAATGGGAGGCTGCGTAGACTCCCGGATGCGAGTTTGTGCGGCCTCGGGCGGTTACTGAAAGGGAGTCCGCTCGAATTTGGTCGGTCACCAAAAGAGAGGTCGCACGAACTCCCAAATAGGAGTTCGCGCGACCTTGGGCATCCACCAAAAGGGAGGCTGCACAGACTCCCGGATGGTAGTTCACAAGACCTTGGGCGGTCACAATCGGGAGGCCGCACGGACTCCCGAATGGGAGTTTGCACAAATCTGTCATGGAAAACCGCCAAAGCTGATGTGGGCACCTAGATCGGTCATCTCCGAGACGGTGATTGTCAACTTCTGAGTAAACAAGCTTGACAATGCCTCCGAGTTGGATATGGGTTGGAGTACCATAATACATGTGTTAGAATGGGTGTTACTTCTTCTCCTGTACTACTTACACCATCATAATCAAGTTAGGACCATTGGGAATAAGACTTCCAATTTAGTCTAACACCCCAGAAGGGGAGTCTTACAGCAAAGCCTTTATATATATGAATAAGGCTTAACCTAGAACACTTCAAAGATAGTCTAGTTAATCAAATCAAGAATTTTTCCTAACATCACTAATCATAAAAATAAACTAATGGGCATCTTTATCAAGAAGCTCGGTGAGTGATGTAGGTTCCGTTTGGCACGATGGTGACGGTCATGCTCATCTAAGGAACTTCATCCACTTTTATGTTCAAATTGATGATATTTGTAGGTGATTCTTAACACATGAGTTTACGAACACCGCCACCATGCCAAACTGAGCCTTAGTGATTTTAGAAAAATCCGTAGTAAAGTGGCTATAAAAACGGGTGTGGGCCAAAAACTTCTAATTTCCTTGACATTAGTAGATTGAGGCATTCTCTCAATAGTTCCAATTTTAGCTTTATATACTTCAATGCCCTTATATGAAATTTTGTAGCCTAAAACTCAACATTCGCGTACCATAAAGTGACACTTATCCTAATTTGACACGAGAATTATTTCATCGTACTAAATGAGTATTCTTTCTAAGTTAGCAAGGCAAAGATCATTGTATTCTTCAAAAACTGAGAAACTATCTATAAAAATCTCAATTATATTTTCTATTAAATCATCAAATACTGTGATCATGCACCAATGAAAAGTTGTCGGCCCGCCGCAAAGTCCAAATTGTATTGTCATATAGGAAAATGTTCCAAAAGGGCAAGTGAAGGATGTTCTCTTAGGCTGCGTTTGGTGCAGATTATCACAGCTTATTGGCTCCCGTGAGGTTGGACAAAAGTGTCATTGTCATAGAATGTATGTTTGGTATGACAAATGTTACTACCGTTATAAAAAAACTAATTTGGGGCATAAGATTATGGTATGACTGATATTTTCGTTCAACCTCACCGGAGCAAATAAGCCGCGATACGTTGCGCCAAACGCTGAAACACAGCCTTAGGCTATGTTTGGTAGGACTTATTTTCACCGGTCAAGCGGTTACGATCGTATGAATCGGGTCATAATTAAAGTCCGGTTCATACGGTCGTAACCGCTTGACCGGTGAAAATAAGTCCTCCCAAACGGAGCCTTAGTCTTCTAAGACGTTTGGGATTTGGAAATAACCGAAACGGCCATCTAAGAAATAATAGTAATTGTGTTTGGACAACCTTTCGATAATTTGATTTATGAATGATAAAAGAAAGTGATCTTTTCGGGTCACATCATTGTGTTTACGACAATCAATGCAGACACATCATCCCGTGATGGTCCTAGTTGAAATTAATTCATTTTTTTTCATTAGGAACCATCGTTAATCAACCTTTTGGAGGAATGACCTATAATCGATTAAGCCATTTATTCTCGAAGATGAGTTAAATTATTCCGTTGGGAATATACATTTATCAACCTTCACTAGAACATTCTCAATTATTCTCGTAGGATAATGCATTAAAAAATAATGCATTAATTAATACTGGCCCAAAGATCGATCAACACATGTTTAACAAAGGTGATTGTTATTAGCACTACAGTTTTGGCTAGTCGCACTACGTTTTCTCCTAATTTTTCGTGTCTTTTGAAAATACGTCTTGTACATGCATTTTTTAGGAAAAGTATTCAACACGAAAGTTGTAGATATCTCGACGATATCTACAACTTTCGTGTTGAACACTTTTCCTAAAAATGCATGTACAAGCCGTACTTCTAAAAGACGTGAAATCTGTGTATTTTCAAAGACGTCTTGTACATGCATTTTTTGGAAAAGTGTTCAACACGAAAGTTGTAGATCTCGTCGAGATCTACAACTTTCGTGTTGAACACTTTTTCTAAAATGCATGTACAAGACGTATTTTCAAAAGACACAAGAAATTATGAGAAAACGTAGTGCGACTAGCCAAAACTGTAGTGTTAATAACAATCACCTTAACAAAAATTGAGCCAATAAATTAGGAATAGAAAAACTCCCTAGATCCATAAGCTTCTTTGGTAATTTGTTGAGCAAAATAGTCGAGCATTCAACTTTGAGAGTGGTGTGGCTACATCTTTGAACTTTTTCTTGTTATAAAGTAGACCCTTTAAATATTTGGCTTATCTTGGCATCAAAAAGGCAAATTAATATGTAATTGTTTAAAGAGGTCTAGAAATTACCATAATGCTCATTCATCAAATTTTATTGAGTTTTGTCGGATACGTAATGGTGGGTCTATATTTCAAGAGTAGATATTGGAGTTTGATCTTCTTCTCTGAATCAAGGGTGATCTAGTGGCCTAGAATCTCTTTACCACTTTGCATGCTCTATTGGATAAATTTTTGTGTTGCCTGGTACAATACCAAGATTCCGCTCCGTCTCCTGCGGACTGCCCCTCTGCATCCGCTTCTCTTCTCTCTCTCCGTGGTTCCACCCTCCTCAGGCTTTTATAGCCATCTTCTGCTCTGACTCGTGGGCCCACCTCTTCTATCCGCTGTGGGCGTTCCTTCATGTCCGCTGCACGCTCTGCTTCTGTCGCTCGAGCCTCTTTTCTCGCGGACTGCTCCACTCTTCTTTTCTCGCGGACTGCTCCCTCCACTCCCTATCCGCGGTCTCTTGCGGACTGCTCTTGTCCGTTGCGCGCTCTCCTCTCTCTTGCTGCGTAGCTTCTTCATCCTCGCGGTCTCTTCTTCAGTCCGCCACGGGTTTGCTGCGGCCTGCCCCAGTCCGCTGGGATCTTCACCAAACCGCTGCGACCTCTGCACAGAGGTCTGATCTCCTGTTCGCCGCGACCTCTGCCCCATCGTCCGGTTCTGCGATTCCTCCCGTTCGCCGCGACCTCATCCAGCTCGCCGCGACCTCATCCAGTTCGTCGCGGCCTTCTCTAGCCCGCTGCTTGCCGCGCCATTTGTACTCGCCGCGCCCTGCTGTCTGTTGTGCCTCAGTCCGCTGGACTCTGTGAGCATTTCAGTAATTTAACCAATTTGGATCTCAAGTTAGCAGATGGAATTGGCTTGGATTCCAAATTGGCCTCAATGTCTTGCTTATCATTTTCAACGATTTAGGCTACGTTTGGCGCGGCTTATCGCGACTTATTTGCTCTGGAGAGTTTAGACAAAAATGTCATTGTCATATTAAATTTTATGCCACAAACTACTTTTTTTGTAACATTTGTCATACCAAACATACATTTTATGACAAAATGATATTTTGGTCCAACCTCACCAGAGCAAATAAGCTGTGATAAGCCGCGCCAAACGCAACCTTAAGCTGTAGATGTTGAAAGTTGGAGGGTTGAGAATTTTCACCTTTCCCAAGCAAAATTTGAATGATTCTGCCACCCTAAGTTATATGTAATGGTGTATATATTATTAGTAGTAGTAGAGTTGAAAGGAGGTTCCATGAACACAACATGCTCAGATGCATGATGTGTTGCATTGGGAAAAAACCTGTAAAGTCAAAGCAATGATATTATCAATTTCATACAGCTTTACCTGTTTTGTAGGCTTAGGCAAGGAAGTACTCTGTTAATCGATGTTCATTGACATGTGTGCTATAAGCACTTGAGCGGTCTCCGAAGTTGTATTATTTAAGGTGCCTCTGAACGCGGCATAAATAATATTTATTGGGTTGAATGGTTCATTCCATTTTCAAATGTTTGTAGCTAAGTAGACAATGCATGATGTTGCTTGACCCTAACATGTGAAATCCTTAAACAATTCCCAAGTATCATACAAAGACTCGGAAACAAGTTATATAAAAAGAAACATCATTACGAATGTTAGCAGTTTTATAAGGCGGAATACATTTCACGAGAAAATTTTCTTTCATTTGAGCCAAGTAGTGATTGATCCTCTTGGGAGAGAATTTAACCATTGGTTGGCCTTATGGTTCAATGAAATGCGGGAATAATCGAAGCCGATTGCATCACTTGTGACCTCACTGATTTAAAAAGTGTTGCATATTTTCAAAAAGTTGACAAGATGCGAGTTCATCTCCACTTGTTGCAATCCATCAAATTGTACAAATTTTTCTACCATTTGAATAACATTAGGCTATTCAAATTATTATTAGTTATAACGGGCCAATAAATACTAGATTTGATACTCTAACGTTTGGTCTGACATAATCAGACTTCGGCTGCGTTTGGGGGGACTTATTTTCAGCGGTCAAGCGGTTACGACCGCATGAACCGGACCTTAATTAAAGTCCGGTTCATGCGGTCGTAACCGCTTGACCGCTGAAAATAAGTCCCCCCAAACGCAGCCTTAGTTAGGGGTGGATTTAGGATCCCGCCCCCTACAAGGTTTGGTATAATATAATCAAATATATTAAAGGGCAGATTTAAAGGGCGGGTTGGGGCTCATCCAACACCCCCCCCCCCCCCCCTCCACACCCACACACCCACCCAAGAATTTTGCTAAAATGGATGTTGGATTTCTCTCGTCGAGACAATGAATTTTGACTACTTACACGTAAAAAACGGTGGTGGATGAAGTGTTCAAGTTTCTTGTTGACTAGAGGGAGACGAGGCCAGACCCCCATGTTGAAATTCTTAGATCCTCTCCTAGACACAGTCCATTCCTATACTCGTGGTGGATCGGGCATATTTGGATGAACCGCATTAGTATCATGATTATCCTGCATGCTCCCCTAATGAGAACTTTCACAAATTCCATAGAATTGTGAAACATGATTGTAAAATCCAAGTTGTCTCCAAATAATGGGCTGAACCTTGAAAACACCTTGAATAATATTAAAAGGGTTCCTGCAGGTCATAAACTACCCAAGGAAATGGTAAGAAAATGAAAAAAAAAACAAGAACAAGAAAACATAACTGATAAAAATAATAGAATGTAAGTTTCCAAAATATCGACAAAAAGATAGAAATCCCTATAAACGGCGACAAAAACTTGATGTTGCCCCCAAGCAATTATGGTGAGGGAGAAGTTGGGAATATTGATTGCTAACCTATAATTTGATAAGGAAAGTGTACTCTTCACTTTAGAGTATATGATATTATAAATATCAAGAGTAGAATTCCTTAGGTTCTCATCAAGTACTTCTACTCATAAAAATTACTATTTTTTTATTGAACAAGACTTTGAAATGTTATAACTAAATGAAAATGAAGTTGCTAGAATAGAATCTACAAAAATATGAGAGTAGTACTAGACCTAGAATCACCCTAGAAGACTAGAAAGTAATAAGACTATTATGTCATTGGCTTTAATAATAAATCAAGTTCGTGGAAGTTCCTCGATTATGTTAAGTCCTCTCATGAGATAACTATAGTCTAACATCAGGATGAATGACAAAATCGAAACCCTCAAGAGTTATTTTATCAATCTATGGGTTTGTTATTTGATCTAACCCTAATTCAGAGGATTTGGGTTGTCATGTTGTTTAGAAGCATGTGCACCTTCTTTTATCAGTGAGGGGTCTTGTATTTAGGTTCACTTGATCTTCTAGATACTGGTAAAGATGGATATCATATATTGAAAATATGGATTCAACAAAATAACAATTCAAAATATTATTAAGAAGTTAATGACCAAAGAAAAATTGCTTGATTAGTATCATTATAGGGGCCATCAAAATCATGCTATGTATGGAATTAGTTGTTCATCCTAATGATACAATGGGATACACAGAAACGAGAGTCGTGATGAAAGCAAAGAAAAAAAAACATACAAATCGGAAGGCTTCTTCCTCAAAAGACACTTCTTCCCCACCTTATTTTGCTTTTTTACTCTCCAAAAATGACAAAAATTTT